>SMGT01014779.1:105036-115581 GCA_004794575.1 Lanistes nyassanus | reverse complement strand
CTATACTTCTGCTGTGCTGTACAACATACCTTTGATTTAGTGTACAACATACCTTTGTTGCATTGTACAACATACCTTTGTTGCATTGTACAACATACCTTTGCTGTGCTGTACAAGGTCCAGCAGCCTTCAGGTCTGTCACC
Source organism: Lanistes nyassanus (assembly GCA_004794575.1). Lineage (NCBI taxonomy): Eukaryota > Metazoa > Mollusca > Gastropoda > Architaenioglossa > Ampullariidae > Lanistes > Lanistes nyassanus. The sequence goes on along the minus strand of SMGT01014779.1, from coordinate 115,438 downwards.
ATCCGCCGCAGTGTCTCCATCTCCGCTTCCAGACGACGCACTCTGCGTGTCTCTTCTGCCGACGTCACAGACAACAGCGACGGCACTTCTTGGTCCGTCGTCTGGTTAACGGCAGAAGAAGCGACGACAAAGGCGCTCCACGACAACAACGTCAGCAAAGCTGCTTGTACCATCATCGTCACCGACAATAACAAACTTCTGATACTACCCTAGAAGTAGACTATTGACTATCGTCCAGTTTTCTTATCGCACAACACCTGTACTCCAAGCTCAAAAATAATTCAAAATATTGGCTGATACTTCGTAACACCTTCACGACTCAAGCAGGACAGACTACAGCAGGGATTGCAGTCCAGATTTTATTGAGGTGACCTATCTAGAAAGTTGAAAAGTTATCTCCACAATTCATTTTTCTGTTCACATTTAGTTTTGGATGTCTGATAAGTTTGAAACAAGTGTTAACCTAGGTTCGTGTAAACTTATGCGTTAGGCTCTTGGAGGGTTATACCTTTCGGTGGGGCTTCCACACTTGTCATAATAAACGATTAAAATCTTATCTGTCACTCTTGCGTTTAACTTCGTATCTTTCCTCCTCCTGCAGAAAACTTAATGGCGAAAATGTCTTTCTCTTGGCGAATGAACATCTGCCGTGTTTACTAAATTTCTGGTGTTTGTTTACAGTATTTTTCTTTACACTAATTAAAACGTAACAGTCTTTCCACGACTCAAAAATTAGATACCTTATCTCTTCTTTTACCTCGACGACGGATTATAGCAATGTGGGAAGCAGCATTTCTAGTCACAGTTTTTTTTACAAATGTGAAAATCAAGAACCTTGCTGTTCATGAAAGGGAGATGCTGACAGAACTTGTTTCTAGATAGAGTAAACATTAAAGGAAAAATTCATCTTCGTGCAATTTCTATAAGATCAGATTAGAAAGGAACGTGAGGAGGGTTTATGGATGTACAGGTCCGTTAGGAAACTTAACTCAAGGTAAGAATGAAGACCCCTTTCCCCATCCCACCCCATTGCTTTCTGTTGCTGACAACATTTGCGTCCTTTCTTTTCTATCTTCCCTTCTCCTCTCTTTATCTCCTCTCTCTCTCTCTCTCCTTTCTTCGTTTCTCTCGCTTTGCTGCATGCGTGTGCATTTATACATCCATGGGTATGCGTATACATATGCACGCAGGCTTAAATATTTGTCTATGCATCGGTAATGTGCATCTGTGTGACTATGTCTGCCTGTATGTGTGCCTGTATGTCCATGTATGCATGTTTGTATGTGTCCACATGCGAGCGTGCGTATGTGTCCGTGTGCACGACCATGCACTTTTACACGTACTGTGCCTGTGACCCAAGTATTATTATCGCAGTTGTCGTCACTCATCAGAACCACTATCAACACTACCATCATTGAAACTTCTGCAGAAGCATTTAATAGATGCCAGTTGTTAAATTAAGTATGTCTTTGCTGGGCAAAAGAAAGAAAGAAAGAAAATACAGAAAAAAGTATACTTTTCAATGACTTTGATGTGTAAAAGGGGTCTTCGAAAGCCAGTCGTTGCGTCGTCCTGCACAGCATAATGTCAGTCAAGGCGAAGAGGTGTAATTCATTTTTCAACAGTTGGTGCATGACATTTATACGGAGCAACAGCGTACAGCGCAGCTGGTGCAAAGTAGCTCGATGGTCAGAACAACGGACTCTTCTGTCTAAGGTCGCGAAAGCATTTGAAAGGTAAGCAGTCATGTTTGCTCCAGAAAAGTCTGATACGGGATGTTGCAATTATGTATGTGTCTTTCTTTTTTTTTCTTTTTTTAGTTCTACCAGCACATGAAATCTCTTTTCTCTCGCGGTGCTGTCTACTCGGGTCTAGTCCCTGCTTATCGACAGTAAAAGTTCTTTCACTCTCATGCGTACTGCAAACTCCACAAAATGGACCAATATGCTTTACAGTTAAGCCGTGGGTTCACTACCCTTGTTAGCTTACGATTTTGTTAAAAAATGGTTTGGGGCTGGGTGGTTAAGGGTAGGGTTAGGGTTTACTATTACGGAGGGCTTCTGTTTTGCTGTTTATGTTCAAGTCCCTGTATAAGTCCCTAAGCATAAGGTAAGCGGGATGAAAAGTGGTCTGCGCATGCGTGCCCCAAGTCGGTAGGAGTTGCAGACTCGCCTGCAGGACAATGAGACGTTGACTTGGTCTCCCTTAATACTTAGTCAGCCCAAGTTTTTCTTTGTTTTTGCTACGTCTTGCTAAGGCTGTGACATGTTGCATTGTTAATTAAGTTATTTAGACTTCCTAACCGATCCAAGCGAGTCCTAAAGGATTGTGAAATACCACAGCTCGTGAAGATGTCGTGCACTTGCCCTTTACTATACATAAAACCAGTTGTTATACAAATCTTAATAAATCAATATATGTTATAGACATTATACATCGTGCACGAAACTTTGTCTACAGAAGCGTCATTTGGAGCAAACAACACAGCTCAGCACTTTGTTATTTACGTATGGAGGACAAGGGAGACTACCGCACGAGGAGACGGCGAAGTAAAAGAGTTTTCCGTTCTTGTCGTCCTTGGTGCCAAGCATACCCTCCAGCGCAGAGTCCATGCAGACGAACTCGGTCGCTGCCTTGTGGCCGTAATATCCGACCATCAGAATACCCGAATATTCCAGCGTCCACCCTGTGTGGCAGGAGTTGGTAGCGGGCACCATTATGTTTGCGGCCCGTGTCAGGTGACACACGGAGCATTTAGGTTCAAGGTCGTGGGAAGGTTGCGGGCTGACCTCGTACTCTGCCCCGTAGACATACGAGACGCTGGAGGGCAGGGCGTAGTCTTCAAAGACAGGGTTGAGAGGCAGACACAATGCATTGGCAGCAGCTCCTTCGTGGGTGTAGTGGGAGCCTCCAATCACACCTGTAACGTATGGAGAAACAAGCACAAGCATTGTGAATGGGTTCAAATTCGACTGTCACACGTTTCCCACGAAACCACAACAGATCAAAAATCTACCAAAAGCATCGTTATCTCTCTGTCACCCACAAAGAATGGGGTTGGATTGCACTTTTGAGTGTCAATTTTGTCTTGCAGTGGAGGTACAAGCAGTTTAAAAGATCCTCTAAAGTATCAGTAGATTCGTATATCCATTCTCTGAAATCTTTTGAGTTTACGCCAGCTGCACAAACCTCTCTGGTTTGTCTTAGGTAGGTTTCTTCTGTATTGGTGTGATCGAGCAATTCGTATTCGCTTACTAATGCGTCAAATAAAGAAGAAAATAACTTTAATTATGTGTAGAAGTCAAAACGATAAAATTTTACACTTCATTTAATATTTACACTCACTCTAAAACCATTCAGAAAAGTATACAACCACGCTAAAATTCTATCTACAAAAATAAATGCCATACAACTTATATTTTTAGAATAATACAGTCATATTGCTCTGACGGAGGAGTGATTGAAAACGATAGCAATATTCTATAGATCATGGATATGGCGTTTGCAATAAAATAATGGACAAAGGTGAAATGGTCATTCGCGGTAGCTCACAAAATTGTCAGCGAGACCTAAAAACTTACCAGAAAAGACAAGATCAGCTGCAGGTGGACACTGACCGTTACCCCAACGAATGTAGACAGAACCTAGAAGGACAACAGAGATGTTTATGGACAGAATTTGTCCAGGTAACAGACAAGAAAACCAAAGGAAAATAGCCACTGAACAAAAACGAAGCTTATATGGAAATAGCAAAAGGTTTACAAAGAAGATATAGCAACTAAAGGTTAAGTCAAGCAAGCCCTAGAAAAACGCAGATTAGACACATCTCGCATAGAAGTAAATGACACAGGAGAAAGAAAACAGATACAAAAAATAGATTGAAATATAACCGGAACGAAAAAGACATAAAAAAATCTGTACACGCACACAGAGTAAAGCTTTATCGTTCACAGAGTATGCTGCTTACTTTAACAGAAGAAGATACAAGAAGTTAAACAATACGGAATACATGCATGCTTGCTGAAACAGCGTACTGCGCTGTTGTTAAAAATATGCATGTCAGCCTCTGTCACGGTCAGCTCAAACATTACTTCTTTGAATATAACAAAAGATTACAATTAAATGTAAACTAGAAGCGCTGCCTGATGAGCGTAATGTACCTGTCGAAACTGATGGCCGAGAAACGTTCCCTGACACCTCTACGGACACTGCAGGCGCTTCGCCCTCCTCGGTGACGTCACTAGGCAGCCTTGACCTCAGTGACTGCAGCTCGGAGCGAATGGCAGATAACTCTGAGTGCATTCTCAGCGACTGGACGTGATGACGTAATCCACGTACTTCCTGCGCCACGCTGAGGGTGTCTGCTTCTACTGAGCTGAACGAGGAAATGCACGAGTCAAAGAATGCAATACGCGAGTGCTGCCCATATCCTCCTACTCTTTAAGCACACCTACAGATCAAAGCCAAATTGTACTTTTAAAGCGAATCGTTATGTGCAAAATAATTCAAACATGCAGATAGAGGTAAAAGGAAGGTAGCAAAGCAGAACCCGAGGGAGATAGTTATACATTTGTTGTGGTATACAACATACCTTTGATGTGTTGTACAACATACCTTTGTTATGGTGTACAGTATACCTTTGCTGTGTTGTACAAACATACCTTTGATGAGTCGTACAAGGTCCAGCAGATTTCAGGTCCGTCACCATCCGCCGCAGTGTCTCCATCTCCGCTTCCAGACGACGCACTCTCCGCGTCTCTTCTGCTGAGGTCCCAGACAACAGCGACGACAAGTCCTCTTTCATCGTCTGATTAACATCGGTGGAAGAAACGACCACAGCATTCCACAACGACAGGGTCAGCAAAGCTGTTCGCACCAGCATCATGGTCAATATCGACAGTACAGCTTATCAGATGAACGTGTAATATATTGACGACTCGACTGGATATTGCATTAAATGTGCGTCCTCAATTTCAGAACTGGAAATGTGAAACTCCTACAGTGATTCATCTCTGAAGACTGGCCGAATATACATGCAGGCTGTGTTTTATACTGTTGACTAACATACAGAAAGTGTAGTCTTCTGAATTTTTTTTAGTTAATTAGTGTTCTCTGCCTGGTAGAATTTCTGAAATTTACCGATATTCCAGCTGTCCCTCCGGTGATGCGGCACACAGTGTCGTTAATATTATCTGAGCGGTAATAATTACGGATTAAACGAGCAGCTTTCGGGATTTTAATTAGCCCAAGATTATCTGAACTGTCATAAACAGTTAATTTTTACGTTGCCCTGGACCTCTTCCAGAAGAGACCCGATGATAAACTGATAAAAGAAGAGGAAACGGGAGCGGGCCTACCAGAAGGAAACACTCACTGAAGATGGGAACCGGCAGTGGAGATGCGAACTCTGAAATTGTAATATTTAGATCTTTATATCTTTTAAGACCTTCCAAGGGTTTTGCAAAAGAATTACAAAAAATATTTCGTTTTGATATTTAACAAATACCATTCGATTAGTTCAAAGATACTCTGCTTATAAGCGGCTTGCAGAATACTTCATCTTTAGAATGAACACTGTCACTTATTGTGTCTCAGCTGTCAATGGTCGGTTCTAGAAATTCAGGCTTCGCGTCATTGACAAAAAGAGAAATTCGATCTTTCTGTGTTTATTACTGGAAATATTTATAAATAACAGAACGTAACACGTTGCTTACTGGAACGATTGTATACATGACCTAAAATAATACCACATTATGCAGAGTAATGATTTCAGCAGTATCTTAAAAAAGAAACCGTAACAGCGCAAAACATATAATTAAAGGTTAAAAGAAAAGCAGAATATTAATTTGATAAAAATGATGTCGCCCTGACAATAAGATGCAAACTTGAAGGAACTAGACCCACTTTACCTCCTTCTCAAACTCGTCTTGTAGTGGAAGATAAAACAAATCAATTAAGTTGGTGAATGCCAGATCGCAAAAGACTATAGATGAGGAACAGTGGAGCAGGTTTCTATGTTGTCTTTATTTGAATAGAGTGTCCTCGTTTAAGCATCGTACCAAGAACAGGAGTTAAAAAGAACACACGTTAGACACCGAAATACATGAGATTACATAACTCGACTGATTCTAAGCAGGGTGGTAATATCTGCTACACGACAGATACTTTAACTTTGCAGACCTTAAGGCCTTTCTTGGACAAATGGCGTGGCGTGCAAGAAATTTGAAATACGTGTTTGGGGTTGTATTCGCTGTCTTCGCGTTGGAGCATCCTTTCCCAATGTCTCTACTTCGTGCACACAGCGCAGGTTATGATCTTCTTGCTTTCGTACGGCGGGCACGGCAGGCTGCCGCAACTGGTAGTGACGTAATAAAACAGTTTGCCGTTGTCGTTGTTGCTGGACCCAGCTCGACCCTGCATCGCGGAATCCATGCAAATAAACTCTGTGGCTGCTTTCTGGGTATGGTGACCCGCCATGATGTACCCAGTGTACTCAAGGGTCCAGCCTTCGTGACAGGTTTTCGCAGCAGGCACCATGACGACTGTAGCACGTGGAACGCGGCATACGGTGCATTTCGGGTCAAGGTCATGTGTAGGGAGAGGGTTCACTTGAAACTCGGCTCCAAGTATGTGGGTGTAGTAATCAACACCAGTGAAATCTTCGAGAACTGGATACAGTGGTAGACAGAGGGCATTGGCTGCTGCTCCCGTTTCGTTGTAGTACGAGCCACCGATAACTCCTACACAAAGACAACGAACGAACGAACGAACGAACGAACGAACGAACGAACGAACGAACAAACGAAGGAACGAACGAACGAAGGAACGAACGAACGAATGAAAGAACTCACCATCTAATTAACAAACAGTCCAAACTATGAATAAAGGCATAAAAGAAGCCACCACTAAGCTTTTAAATAGAAATTTTCTGCTGATCACAAAACCCTTCAAAGTTCTGAGAATTTGATAACAACACCAGAGACTTTCACTTTCTTTTTTGCTTACAGTCATGGCTATGTATGCCTATAGGCATTTAACGATCTACTGCTATAAATATACACAAAGGATGATACACGTGCACTTACCAGAATAGACCAGTTCAGCACCTTCCGGGCATTCTCCGTGTCCCCAACGCTCGTATACAGAACCTTTATGGATAAAACACAAGGCGGTCCTTTTTTAAGAAGTCTTATATAAGATTGGGTTTCACTCCTATTGCTTTTCGTGCATGTTCAGATAAATAGTACGATGGTGTGTCATGAATTTTTAAAGTCCAAAATCAGTAGATGGTCTTATTTCTATCGAAATAGTTCTTACAGGAACAAGAATACTTTAATCTGCAGAACGTTTTATCCTAACTGGATGAACATTTTATGTTGGAGACGCTTTGCCAGCGTGCAGTACTGTGTCGGCAGATGTGCGTTTACTGTCGGCAGTTTGTGCCTGTCAAAATGTCGGGACCACATCGTGCATCCTGTGTGGTCCAATATCGAAGATGCACGCCCATTTTGTGTCGGCCCTATAGCCGAATCACGTTAGCGGGCTGCGAAATCCTTGTTCCCAATTGAATTCTGCTCAAGCGTGGGCACGCATGCGCAAACCACCTTTCATCCCGTTTAGCGCAAAGTCACAGGCTTGAACTTATACGCGAAAACAGAAGGCCTACCTAATACCAAACGCTAACCCTACCCCTAACCCCCCACCCCCAAAAATAAAATCGTAAGCCGAAATGCGTTCTGAACCTGCGACATAACGGTGAAACCCAATGTCTTTACGACTCATTTATGGATCACCACTGATTAGACTTTTCGCTGTAACTATGAGAAGTGACGCTGTGTGGAGATCATGGCTTGACCTATAGTTATCATTGTTGTTGTTAGCAGTCGATGTGCGCGTGCGCACCTTGGCTTGGGCAGAAATCTGTTAGAGGTGTTATATTCTGTCGCTCCTGAATGGTCACGACACGACGAATGTAGCGTTATACAGGCGTCACGGCATCAGAAAGCAAATGTACCATTGTCATGATACCAGCAAACACGAGATGACATGTTCGTCTCAGTCACCCGTACGTCCGTGGCAGTTCAATTCTTTTATTTCAAATCCTCTACATCCATCCCTGGTCCCGGTACACCGGCCGGTCCATCGTCCACAAAGCGCAAAAGCACAAAAAGCCAAAACCAGCCCCTGTCCCTGGTCGTGCCAGCCTCTTTATACCCCCTAAACTAAGAACTAAGGGTCAGGTTCCCATGGGCAGCTGGGACCTCCTGACTGCTACAGTTTGGTTTATGCTGTCAATGTACTTGTGTGACTGAGTGCGAGTAGCTCAAAGTAGTGTGTCTACACTAGGCGGGTTGTCTGAGTGCATTGCAGGTCAATTCCCAGCCCCGTCAAATATAGAATGTGCTGTACTTATGTGTCCTGCGTCTATCCACTAAATACCTTACATCTAATATACTGCTTACTATGCATATTGTTATAGAGGGCTTTCATCGGAACGGCACGATGCCGCGTCGTGTTCTAGTGATTACAGACCCCATGTAGCCTGTTGGTCTGCCGTCAGCTCTAGCGTTTGGTTAGACATCAAGCTGCCCGTTGTTATGGGGTCTGATGACAAAAAACACCATCATGTCGTTGCCGACATCAGTCAGTTGTCATTCCTTATCTGGGTGGTTTCGTCTACGTCCTCACATAATGCTGCACCGTGTCGTCGCTGACGTCAGGCCGCTACTGTATCTACATCAAACTGTAAACCTCATTCGTGACGCGTGCTGAGTAAAGTCTTGCAGCATAGGCCACGCTTTATGATGGATGACGAACATGATCGATTCATTTTGACGATTTATTTGCGGGAAATCGCTAATCGTCTAAAGTAAATAACTCTTACATTCGAAAGGTTAATCATTTATTCACGAGTTGCTTCCCTTTTACTGTGTTTAAACCGGTTTTCGACCACAATTCCAAGCGAGTGAAAACTGGCTGTGACGTGTGCATCCACATGTGCTCTGTCACTTGAGAAATGCTAGATTTACTCTTCAAATGACACGCTGATGAGGAAAATGACATTGTTTTGCAAATTTACTGTGATAAAGTGGATGAAGACGAGAGTATTTGTGCCTGAAAGGCCCAAGAGAGTGATTACAAAGAGAAAAACGAGCGAGCACGTGGTGTAAACAGTATCGAACAGACTGTATGTGTATAAGGAATCGTGAGGACTTTTGAATTACTTCAACTTCAGTTGACAGTTGTCTTTCCATCAAAGGATTTATAAATTATGGAACAATATCCAAAAAAACACAGAGACATAGGTTTCCTTGTTTATTGATGTTTGCAACCAAGTTTAAATAACTTTTAGATTGTTTTTAGTTATTTTTTACGAATTTTTTTAAAAAAAGCTAAAAAGCACCGTCAGCCGGGACGGCTCGAGCTAGGATCGCTACGGCTCAAATGTGTTGCTCTCGCGTCCCTCTCGTCTGCGTGTTTGGTTACTGTTTCACCATGTAATGGAGACTTTTCCATTTTTCTTACTTAATTGATGCAGTTCACATCTTTTATGTGAAATTTTGGGAAACGGATCAAAATAATAAGACTGATGTACGAACATAATGCACACCACAATGTCTTGTGAAGCTGTGTTTTCTGTTGAGGAGTTTTAAAACTTGGTCATCTGGTTTTGTCTGGTGTGAATAGTAGCTCACCGTCTTCTTGGTCACCCTTCCAACTAATTTCAATGAACCTGAGTCATTTGCACAGCTGGGTTAACACCGTGCAAACGTTTTCGATGATATCACGTCAGTTGGAAAGAAGAAAGAGAACAGGTGGAATTACTCTGCATGGATTCCGACAGGATTCCGACAGGCTGACTTGACACAGATAAGTTACATGCACATGTAGCCATCTTTCATCTACGTATATGTCACAGGAAGGAAATCGCTACAGTATCTCCAAAAGCAAGTGCGGATGTTTCATATGTAGTAAGCTCTTCTGCAAGCTAAAGAAAGCAATTTGAAACAATTAGATCGGTAAATCTAATAGGTCTTTCCTTGTAAGCGCAGTCTCAATTGGCGAAACTTAAACAGACGCGATATACATGGGGTCATCCCCGACCCATCTCCTACCCACACACTCACATATACGTTAAATAAGTTTTAAAAAATCACACACACACTCACGCACACGCGCAACCACACACACCCTCACCCACACACACCCACACACGCACACCCCCTCACACAAACACACACACTTTGAACTACACAGGAGATGAACATACCTTAGCAATAATTTATATTTGTTGCGCTATTCATCAAAAAGTTGACTCCCATGAAATTGACCTCCACGTGCCAAAGAACACAGTCTACAGTTCAACGCACACGTTCCTCTCTCCCCCAGCACCCACCCCCAC
>SMGT01014779.1:44017-104424 GCA_004794575.1 Lanistes nyassanus | reverse complement strand
TCTATATCCGTTTACAACCGACAAGAAATACGCTGATAAAAACGTCTACCAGTCTCAATAAAAACTATACTTCTGCTGTGCTGTACAACATACCTTTGATTTAGTGTACAACATACCTTTGTTGCATTGTACAACATACCTTTGTTGCATTGTACAACATACCTTTGCTGTGCTGTACAAGGTCCAGCAGCCTTCAGGTCTGTCACCATCCGCCGCAGTGTCTCCATCTCCGCTTCCAGACGACGCACTCTGCGTGTCTCTTCTGCCGACGTCACAGACAACAGCGACGGCACTTCTTGGTCCGTCGTCTGGTTAACGGCAGAAGAAGCGACGACAAAGGCGCTCCACGACAACAACGTCAGCAAAGCTGCTTGTACCATCATCGTCACCGACAATAACAAACTTCTGATACTACCCTAGAAGTAGACTATTGACTATCGTCCAGTTTTCTTATCGCACAACACCTGTACTCCAAGCTCAAAAATAATTCAAAATATTGGCTGATACTTCGTAACACCTTCACGACTCAAGCAGGACAGACGACAGCAGGGATTGCAGTCCAGATTTTATTGAGGTGACCTATCTAGAAAGTTGAAAAGTTATCTCCACAATTCATTTTTCTGTTCACATTTAGTTTTGGATGTCTGATAAGTTTGAAACAAGTGTTAACCTAGGTTCGTGTAAACTTCTGCGTTAGGCTCTTGGAGGGTTATACCTTTCGGTGGGGCTTCCACACTTGTCATAATAAACGATTAAAATGTTATCTGTCACTCTTGCGTTTAACTTCGTATCTTTCGTCCTCCTGCAGAAAACTTAATGGCGAAAATGTCTTTCTCTTGGCGAATGAACATCTGCCGTGTTTACTAAATTTCTGGTGTTTGTTTACAGTATTTTTCTTTACACTAATTAAAACGTAACAGTCTTTCCACGACTCAAAAATTAGTTACCTTATCTCTTCTTTTACCTCGACGACGGATTATAGCAATGTGGGAAGCAGCATTTCTAGTCACAGTTTTTTTTTACAAATGTGAAAATCAAGAACCTTGCTGTTCATGAAAGGGAGATGCTGACAGAACTTGTTTCTAGATAGAGTAAACATTAAAGGAAAAATTCATCTTCGTGCAATTTCTATAAGATCAGATTAGAAAGGAACGTGAGGAGGGTTTATGGATGACAGGTCCGTTAGGAAACTTAACTCAAGGTAAGAATGAAGACCCCTTTCCCCATCCCACCCCATTGCTTTCTGTTGCTGACAACATTTGCGTCCTTTCTTTTCTATCTTCCCTTCTCCTCTCTTTATCTCCTCTCTCTCTCTCCTTTCTTCGTTTCTCTCGCTTTGCTGCATGCGTGTGCATTTATACATCCATGGGTATGAGTATACATATGCACGCAGGCTTAAATATTTGTCTATGCATCGGTAATGTGCATCTGTGTGACTATGTCTGCCTGTATGTGTGCCTGTATGTCCATGTATGCATGTTTGTATGTGTCCACATGCGAGCGTGCGTATGTGTCCGTGTGCACGACCATGCACTTTTACACGTACTGTGTCTGTGACCCAAGTATTATTATCGCAGTTGTCGTCACTCATCAAAACCACTATCAACACTACCATCATTGAAACTTCTGCAGAAGCATTTAATAGATGCCAGTTGTTAATTTAAGTATGTCTTTGCTGGGCAAAGGAAAGAAAGAAAGAAATTACAGAAAGAAGTATACTTTTCAATGACTTTGATGTGTAAAAGGGGTCTTCAAAAGCCAGTCGCTGCGTCGTCCTGCACAGCATAATGTCAGTCAAGGCGAAGAGGTGTAATTCATTTTTCAACAGTTGGTGCATGACATTTATACGGAGCAACAGCGTACAGCGCAGCTGGTGCAAAGTAGCTCGATGGTCAGAACAACGGACTCTTCTGTCTAAGGTCGCGAGATTGAATCTAGCTGTGCCAGTTGATTAAATTACGAGCAAAAACTGCCTCTCTGCACTAGTTGTCTTGCTGCATTATGTTGGTTGTTACAGGATAAAGCTCAGTAGTGAGAATTACAGCAAGGTTGAAGCACTGTCCCTCTGGAAGTAACCTAACACTGAGCAGTCGTTTATCCGACAGCTCGATAAGCGGAGCTGTCACGATTCACAGATTCCTGTTAGGCAAGGTGCCACGAAGCATTTGAAAGGTAAGCAGTCATGTTTGCTCCAGAAAAGTCTGATACGGGATGTTTCAATTATGTATGTGTCTTTCTTTTTCTTCTTCTTTTTTTTAGTTCTACCAGCACATGAAATCTCTTTTCTCTCGCGGTGCTGTCTACTCGGGTCTAGTCCTTGCTTATCGACAGTAAAAGTTCTTTCACTCTCATGCGTACTGCAAACTCCACAAAATGGACCAATATGTTTTACAGTTAAGCCGTGGGTTCACTACCCTTGTTAGCTTACGATTTTGTTAAAATGGTTTGGGGCTGGGTGGTTAAGGGTAGGGTTAGGGTTTACTATTAGGCAGGGCTTCTGTTTTGCTGTATATGTTCAAGTCCCTGTATAAGTCCCTAAGCATAAGGTAAGCGGGATGAAAAGTGGTCTGCGCATGCGTGCCCCAAGTCGGTAGGAGTTGCAAACTTGCCTGCAGGACAATGAGACGTTGACTTGGTCTCCCTTAATACTTAGTCAGCCCAAGTTTTTCTTTGTTTTTGCTACGTCTTGCTAAGGCTGTGACATTTTACATTGTTAATTAAGTTATTTAGACTTCCTAACCGATCCAAGCGAGTCCTAAAGGATTGTGAAATACCACAGCTCGTGAAGATGTCGTGTACTTGTCCTTTACTATACATAAAACCAGTTTTTACACAAATCTTAATAAACCAATATATGTTATAGACATTTATACATCGTGCACGAAACTTTGTCTACAGAAGTGTCATTTGGAGCAAACAACACAGCTCAGCACTTTGCTATTTACGTATGGAGGACAAGGGAGACTACCGCACGAGGAGACGGCGAAGTAAAAGAGTTTTCCGTTCTTGTCGTCCTTGGTGCCAAGCATACCCTCCAGCGCAGAGTCCATGCAGACGAACTCGGTCGCTGCCTTGTGGCCGTAATATCCGACCATCAGAATACCCGAATATTCCAGCGTCCACCCTGTGTGGCAGGAGTTGGTAGCGGGCACCATTATGTTTGCGGCCCGTGTCAGGTGACACACGGAGCATTTAGGTTCAAGGTCGTGGGAAGGTTGCGGGCTGACCTCGTACTCTGCCCCGTAGACATACGAGACGCTGGAGGGCAGGACGTAGTCTTCAAAGACAGGGTTGAGAGGCAGACACAATGCATTGGCCGCAGCTCCTTCGTGGGTGTAGTGGGAGCCTCCAATCACACCTGTAACGTATGGAGAAACAAGCACAAGCATTGTGAATGGGTTCAAATTCGACTGTCACACGTTTCCCACGAAACCACAACAGATCAAAAATCTACCAAAAGCATCGTTATCTCTCTGTCACCCACAAAGAATGGGGTTGGATTGCACTTTTGAGCGTCAATTTTGTCTTGCAGTGGAGGTACAAGCAGTTTAAAAGATCCTCTAAAGTATAAGTAGATTCGTAAATCCATTGTCTGAAATCTTTTGAGTTTACGCTAGCTGCAGAAACCTCTCTGGTTTGTCTTAGGTAGGTTTCTTCTGTGTTGGTGTGATCGAACAATTCGTATTCGCTTACTAATGCGTCAAATAAAGAAGAAAAGAACTTTAATTATGTGTAGAAGTCAAAACGATAAAATTTTACACTTCATTTAATATTTACACTCACTCTAAAACCATTCAGAAAAGTATACAACCACGCTAAAATTCTATCTACAAAAATAAATGCCATACAACTTATATTTTTAGAATAATACAGTCATATTGCTCTGACGGAGGAGTGATTGAAAACGATAGCAATATTCTATAGATCATGGATATGGCGTTTGCAATAAAATAATGGACACAAGTGAAATGGTCATTCGCGGTGGCTCACAAAATTGTCAGCGAGACCTACAAACTTACCAGAAAAGACAAGATCAGCTGCAGGTGGACATTGACCGTTACCCCAACGAATGTAGACAGAACCTAGAAGGACAACAGAGATGTTTATGGACAGAAATTGTCCAGGTAACAGACAAGAAAACCAAAGGAAAATAGCCACTGAACAAAAACGAAGCTTATATGGAAATAGCAAAAGGTTTACAAAGAAGATATAGCAACTAAAGGTTAAGTCAAGCAAGCCCTAGAAAAACACAGATTAGACACATCTCGCATAGAAGTAAATGACACAGGAGAAAGAAAACAGATACATGGGCGGACGAAAAAAAATAGATTGAAATATAACCGGAACGAAGAAGACATAAAAAAATCTGTACACGCACACAGAGTAAAGCTTTATCGTTCACAGAGTATGCTGCTTACTTTAACAGAAGAAGATACAAGAAGTTAAACAATACGGAATACATGCATGCTTGCTGAAACAGCGTACTGCGCTGTTGTTAAAAATATGCATGTCAGCCTCTGTCACGGTCAGCTCAAACATTACTTCTTTGAATATAACAAAAGATTACAATTAAATGTAAACTAGAAGCGCTGCCTGATGAGCGTAATGTACCTGTCGAAACTGATGGCCGAGAAACGTTCCCTGACACCTCTACGGACACTGCAGGCGCTTCGCCCTCCTCGGTGACGTCACTAGGCAGCCTTGACCTCAGTGACTGCAGCTCGGAACGAATGGCAGATAACTCTGAGCGCATTCTCAGCGACTGGACGTGATGACGTAATCCACGTACTTCCTGCGCCACGCTGAGGGTGTCTGCTTCTACTGAGCTGAACGAGGAAATGCACGAGTCAAAGAATGCAATATTGCGAGTGCTGCCCATATCCTCCTACTCTTTAAGCACACCTACAGATCAAAGCCAAATTGTACTTTTAAAGCGAATCGTTATGTGCAAAATAATTCAAACAAGGAGATAGAGGTAAAAGGAAGGTAGCAAAGCAGAACCCGAGGGAGATAGTTATACATTTGTTGTGGTATACAACATACCTTTGATGTGTTGTACAACATACCTTTGTTGTGGTGTACAGTATACCTTTGCTGTGTTGTACAAACATACCTTTGATGAGTTGTACAAGGTCCAGCAGCTTTCAGGTCCGTCACCATCCGCCGCAGTGTCTCCATCTCCGCTTCCAGACGACGCACTCTCCGCGTCTCTTCTGCTGAGGTCCCAGACAACAGCGACGACAAGTCCTCTTTCATCGTCTGATTAACATCGGTGGAAGAAACGACCACAGCATTCCACAACGACAGGGTCAGCAAAGCTGTTAGCACCAGCATCATGGTCAATATCGACAGTACAGCTTATCAGATGAACGTGTAATATATTGACGACTCGATTGGATATTGCATTAAATGTGCGTCCTCAATTTCAGAACTGGAAATGTGAAACTCCTACAGTGATTCATCTCTGAAGACTGGCCGAATATACATGCAGGCTGTGTTTTATACTGTTGACTAACATACAGAAAGTGTAGTCTTCTGAATTTTTTTTTAGTTAATTAGTGTTCTCTGCCTGGTAGAATTTCTGAAATTTACCGATATTCCAGCTGTCCCTCCGGTGATGTGGCACACAGTGTCGTTAATATTATCTGAGCGGTAATAATTACGGATTAAACGAGCAGCTTTCGGGATTTTAATTAGCCCAAGATTATCTGAACTGTAATAAACAGTTAATTTTTAGGTTGCCCCGGACCTCTTCTAGAAGAGACCCGATGATAAACTGATAAAAGAAGAGGAAACGGGAGCGGGCCTACCAGAAGGAAACACTCACTGAAGATGGGAACCGGCAGTGGAGAAGCGAACTCTGAAATTGTAATATTTAGATCTTTATATCTTTTAAGACCTTCCAAGGGTTTTGCAAAAGAATTGCAAAAAATATTTCGTTTTGATATTTAACAAATACCATTCGATTAGTTCAAAGATACTCTGCTTATAAGCGGCTTGCAGAATACTTCATCTTTAGAATGAATACCGTCACTTATTGTGTCTCAGCTGTCAATGGTCGGTTCTAGAAATTCAGGCTTCGCGTCATTGACAAAAAGAGAAATTCGATCTTTCTGTGTTTATTACTGGAAATATTTATAAATAACAGAACGTAACACATTGTTTACTGGAACGATTGTATACATAACCTAAAATAATACCACATTATGCAGAGTAATGATTTCAGCAGTATCTTACAAAAGAAACCGTAATAGCGCAAAACATATAATTAAAGGTTAAAAGAAAAGCAGAATATTAATTTGATAAAAATGATGTCGCCCTGACAATAAGATGCAAACTTGAAGGAACTAGACCCACTTTACCTCCTTCTCAAACTCGTCTTGTAGTGGAAGATAAAACAAATCAATTAAGTTGGTGAATGCCAGATCGCAAAAGACTATAGATGAGGAACAGTGGAGCAGGTTTCTATGTTGTCTTTATTTGAATAGAGTGTCCTCGTTTAAGCATCGTACCAAGAACAGGAGTTAAAAAGAACACACGTTAGACACCGAAATACATGAGATTACATAACTCGACTGATTCTAAGCAGGGTGGTAATATCTGCTACACGACAGATACTTTAACTTTGCAGACCTTAAGGCCTTGGACAAATGGCGTGGCGTGCAAGAAATTTGAAATACGTGTTTGGGGTTGTATTCGCTGTCTTCGCGTTGGAGCATCCTTTCCCAATGTCTCTACTTCGTGCACACAGCGCAGGTTATGATCTTCTTGCTTTCGTATGGCGGGCACGGCAGGCTGCCGCAACTGGTAGTGACGTAATAAAACAGTTTGCCGTTGTCGTTGTTGCTGGACCCAGCTCGACCCTGCATCGCGGAATCCATGCAAATAAACTCTGTGGCTGCTTTCTGGGTATGGTGACCCGCCATGATGTACCCAGTGTACTCCAGGGTCCAGCCTTCGTGACAGGTTTTCGCAGCAGGCACCATGACGACTGTTGCACGTGGAACGCGGCATACGGTGCATTTCGGGTCAAGGTCATGTGGTGGGAGAGGGTTCACTTGAAACTCGGCTCCAACTATGTGGGTGTAGAATTCCACCACCGGGACATTTTCGAGAACTGGATTTAATGGCAGGCAGAGGGTGTTGCCTGCTGCTCCCGTGTCGTTGTAGTACGAGCCACCGATAACTCCTACACAAAGACAACGAACGAACGAGCGAACGAACGAACGAACGAACGAACGAACGAACGAACGAACGAACGAACGAATGAATGAAAGAACTCACCATCTAATTAACAAACAGTCCAAACTATGAATAAAGGCATAAAAGAAGCCACCACTAAGCTTTAAAATAGACATTTTCTGCTGATCACAAAACCCTTCAAAGTTCTGAGAATTTGATAACAACACCAGAGACTTTCACTTTCTGTTTTGCTTACAGTCATGGCTATGTATGCCTATAGGCATTTAACGATCTACTGCTGTGAATATACACAAAGGATGATATACGTGCACTTACCAGAATAGACCAGTTCAGCACCTTCTGGGCATTCTCCGTGTCCCCAGCGCTTGTACACCGCACCTTTATGGAAAAATCAAGGTGCTCTAGTTTCTTTCTCCTAAGACTGGGGTTCTCTCCTGTTTTCTCGCGAGTTCCGAATAAGTCACTAATCCTACAGTCATAATTTAATGGATTGTCTTTTGCATCGAATTTATTTTCTGGCTGTTCCTCCTCACCAAGAACAGTTTTCTCTACAGTAGATTTAATTGATTCTAATTGGATGAATTTTTTATGTTGCAGATCGTTCGCTTAGGCTATAATATTCGCTGCTGTTTTTTTTTTATTTGACATATTTGCAGTGCGTGAGAACATCCCTTCTAAAAGAGGAGCCAGAATGAATCTATGTCGATCTATGCACATGTATGTCGCCACCTGGGAGTTGGCTTTTCCCTTAGCGCGTCGTCCTTGCGCTCGCTCCACGCGACCGTCCTTAAGGTGACGACATATGCTTAGGTGGAAAGTACTATCACTGTATGATTTATTATTCTTATATGCTTACTTCACGGCAGACCGTGGCACAATACCCCCATCCACCTACAACATCTCCCCACAGCACAAGAAATAACAAGACTACGCAATACAGTGAAAAGAAGGAAAATAGTATTTACAGAATGAAGAATAAGCTAGGCTCCTTGACAGAAGATGACTCCGCGGCTTTCTTTCGGGTTAACTAACACGCGTTTCCTGCCATCACTTACTCTACTACTATAACAATGAAGACACACAGACCTGTTTCAACTGCACACACGCCATGAACACGTGCAGACACACAACACTTTCACCTGGTAGTTTTTACAGTTCTCACGACGTAAAGAAATCTATTCCCATATGGGGCGCCCCTCTCTGATGTCCCCAAGACTGACGTCAGAAAGTTCTTTTGGCTGCTCCTTGTTAGAACCAGACTCGTATCGCCGATCTCCCCTTGTATCCTTTGCCTCTGGACACAGTTTACTGAAAGAGGCAAGCGCTCTCCCTGATGTTGCGACAGCCACCACGTTGCTCGACATTTCTCGGTCGACCTTTGACCTCTGAACTCGCTTTCCTAAAGTTCAGTTGCAGGCAGTATCCCTTTAAGGCTACATCTTTGCCTCTACTTTAGAGGGTTATTTGACAGCGGTCCCTCAATCTCCTCCTTTACGTTCTGGGGTCCCTCCTCTGCCCCGGTTAGCGCAGAGATTTCCCACAGCAGAGGAACACGTGCAAGAGTCACACAGCAGTCTGGAGGGATCCGACGCCCTCGCAGATTTCCTTGGTCTAAGCAACTGGTCTACTCAAGACACGTGCCTTTGATACTAGACTTCACCTAGGTTCAGCAGAACGTGACACCTTAATTCTGCAGCAAGACTGAACCTATTAGCCTTCAGCAGACGTTACCATAAGACATGTAAGTCTCTTCACAGCAGATCTCAAGTAGAAGGTTTGGCAGAAGATGATGCCGATCTTCCCCAGGCAGATTTGGCAACAGATTTTCTTGCAGGAGTCTAGGCAAATAGACCTTCTCTTCGGAGATTTGGCTGAAGATAACTTGGCGTTCTAAACCAGTCCTTTTATTCTAACCTTTCATTCATACATTCTTGCATTCACATACAAGTGATCATTGAGATAGTTACATACAAACAAACAAGAACAAATGAGGACAGAGCGCTATAAATCGTCAAACGACAACCCCAACAAACTACTGGCAGCGCTAGACACAACCGTATGCTGACGTATGCAATCAAGGGAGCCTACCGTACCCAAACACGTAGCAAAGAGAGAGTCGAAAGTAAGGAACGTGGCAGATCTTCAAAAGAAGACCCTTTGAAGATCTGCCACTTTCCTTACTTTCGACTCTCTCTTTGCTACGTGTTTGGGTACGGTAGGCTCCCTTGATTGCATACGTCAGCATACGGTTGTGTCTAGCGCTGCCAGTACTTTGTTGGGGTTATAGTTACATACAGCAACCACGCAGGACAGAGACAGCAGAAGCCACACTCTTGTGTTAACTACAAGAACACACCGCTATGTGGACACCTCGAGTGGACATAGCTACCCACCCCCTGCAGAACACACCTCCCGGCTACAACAAAGCCCCTGGTGGTCGACACTACACGTTAGCAGCTTCCTTCTGGTGCATAATCCCCCTCCCCCCACTTTATCTAAACCCTACCTAACCAGCATCCAACACCTGCCCCTCGCCCTAGAGCCAGCACGCTGACTAGAGGTCTGAATAGCGACCTAACCTGGTCTGGTGATGACGTGAGTGGCTATATGGCAGCTTGAACAAGGGGATACAGGACTTAATTAAGGCGGGAGGGTTGTGAATGGGTCACACCTAGAATCTGTGGTGCAATCTCTTTGACCCACCAGACTCCAGCTCGTGACAATGTATGTGAAAGTATTGGTGTCTGTGCGGTTTGCTAAAGTCGACCATCTCAAACATCCATACCTAGAATCTGTGGTGCAATCTCTTTGACCCCCTGACCCCAACTAGTGACAATGTATATGAAAGCACTGGTGTCTGTGTGGTTTGCTAGAGTCAACCATCTCAAACATCCACACCTGTACCGAGTGGCGGCTGAAGGGTCTTGTTCACTTGTTTTTCTTGCAAACCGTTGTCGTTAGGCGGCGAGGCTGGCGTTTTCGAGTCAGACTTTATGACCGACCTGACAGCTTGAACTTCGGAACGAAGGGTCGACAACTCTTGTTGCACTTGCAGAGACTGCAGCTTCGCGTGAATGGTGTGGATCTCTTCCAGCAGATCCGCGGTAGACTCCTTGCCACCACTACAACAAAACAATTTGAAAATAATATTAAAACAGCGAGAAAGAGTACGTTTTTTTCGGAGGGAGAAACAGCTCAATCACGCACCGTGATCCAGAGACATTATATTCACGCTCACAAACACACTCATCCACACACGTCTACCTTTGTGACTCGCAGGATGTCTCCAGCTGAAGCTCTGTTACTGTGTTCCTCAACCTCTCTAGCTCTGTCTCCACCTGTCGCAGTTTGTCTTCCTGACTTGCACCGGGCGTGGAGACAGCCGTGTCTGCCCCAGCACTCGTTGTGACGTAATCCGGAAGTGACGTCAGGATGCCGATGCAGATAAACCAGGCTTTCCCGGACATAGTGAGCGAAATTTCCTGTCTAGTGTGGCTGGATCTTTTAACTGTGGGCTGTTTCTGGGTGTTGAAGAGAGACCAACGCTGAAATTTGATTATTTGTATCTGTCTCAAATTGCGTGAAATTTTATTTAATGAATAAAGAATCATACACAATTAACATAAAGCTGAAGAAAGAAAGAAGGACGAAAGTGTGGGCTTTAAAACAGACAGGTAGGCAGACAGGCACGCGCCCGACATACACATACACACATCCATACACATACATATACATACACAAACACAAACGCACACAGAGGAACATATGGAGCATTTTTTAATCTGAATAATTCATTAAAGAGTTGAACGTTTTGTGCATTATAGACCACGAAATCTCAAGCACTGAAATGACAGACACATACACACACACATACACATACACAAAGACATATACTTACCCATTTACATAAACACGCTCACATTCACATACAGCTATGGAAATACATTTTGGCAAATTTACAACAGTAGTGCTGTAGTTACACTGTTCGTGGCTGTCTTACTGGGTTTTATTTACTGGGTTTTTAAAGGGTTTTCCCAGTGATTTTTCTCGCTTACCTTTGGTTTGTCCTCATTGCTACTGTCCTCAAGACTTTTTGGTAGCAGTTCAAAACAATAATAATTATTACATGAAAGGTTTCTGGTTTATATTTTAAAACAGAATTGGTTAAAAGAAAGCATTTTTTTAAATAGAGCTTCAAGAATTTTGCCGAATATTTCATAATGCTCTAATATAGGAATGCGTGAAACTTACCCAGTGCTGCAGCAAGGGGACAATTTCTTTGCACGATGCTGTTTTTGAGTTCTTTATGTAGGAAAATAACAAACAAATATACTGAGCTAAAACAAATGCGCATTGTAATTTTCTTGAAGTTCAGATAAAATAAAATTGACTCAGTAAGTAAATGATTATACCCTTTAGAAGTATAATATTGTGTGACGTATTGCGCATTCGGTGGTCCAAAGCGGGGAAGGTAGGTGGTTTGCATCCCGGACAAATCATATCTAAGACTTAAAAATTGGCAATCTAGTAGCTTCCCTGCCAGACGCCTGACACAATAGGGAACAGTACTAGGACTGGTTGCCCGGTGTCAGTATATTGTGACTGGGTGGGACTGTTGCAACAGCAGCCCCAGGTGTGGCAGCACGTAAACTTTGTCTAAGCAACACCGTCCTGATATGCACATAGTTTGCAACTTGACGTTAAGCAACAAAAAACCCAAACAGTCTATGTCCACCTAATGGTCAGTCCCGACTTTTATTCGCCTCCCACTGCTCACCAGTCTCTCCGTATTGTTGTTGTTTAACTCTAACGACTCACAGTTATTACCATAATAATTGTGTTAATCTGTGCTTATAACTTTATAGCGGATGTATTATTCAGTAGGTATAATTCTATAGCGTTTTTACATTTTTCTAAGTGATTTTATACTGAATGAATTTAAAGCGTATTCCACAATATTTGTTACAGAGAAATAGGTAACTTAGTAGTGGACATTACGAATATGTTTAACTGCTGGATCATTTATTTTGGACTAGACTGTACTTTTCGAAAATCTAGAAAAGCCCGTGGCTGTCTGGGCCGGCGAGCTTCAGTACCTGCTCGTCTGAGGCTTTTCTTTTGCGACCCAGTGTAATCTACATTTCCGAGTCTGTCTTTTCGAATGACTATGCATGTTGACATCTAGCACTCAAACAACCACACATATTTAGCGGACCTCCTGCTTGGGAAGATTATGACCGTTCTGAACAAAAGTTTCATTGTTTGCTAGTGCCAGGAAATTTCACGCTGCCTCGGACTGGCGTTCGTCTGTGACAAGTTGCTGCCGAGGAGTTATTTTTAGTTATCGCAAGGTACTTACGTAATCTGGTTTGTGTTTTACTAAGCTGCAATTAAGAACTTTTGAACTGATCATTATTGTATGATAGCCTGCATGCAAAGTGTTGCAGCTGACACGCAAAGAATGAAAGAGAGAGAAAAAAAAGAAAAAAGGGAAAGGAAAAAAGAAAAAATGTTGTGAGATCTGAATGAATGAAAGAAAGAGGGAAAGAAAGAAAACATTTACATTAAGAAAAATTTACATTATAAAAGCATTAATATAAAATTAACGACAATCAAGAAAAATAGATATATAAATAAAGCTATAACATTGTTGTAGGATGGATTTTCTCTTTTCTCTCTTCTGTCACTTCCATTTTGTGTTCTTGTACGGGCGTACAAGTGCACATCCACACAAGCATATTTGCATGAATCCGAAAGCTCATTGTCAGTAACGCACGCCTTGTTTTCCCAGAGTCTGTTCACGGCACCGGCAGACCTCAGAGACATCAGAGACATCAGGGATGATTACTTACACATTTTATGATGCATGAGATGACAAGAGGGTCCTAATACGTGCTTGCGTTGAGAAATATGCCTCGTGTTGTTTACACGCGCGGCTAGCGGTGGTAGGCCTACTTTGCTGGAGACAGTGTGATATTTGAGCTGCATCAACAATTTTTCTCATTATTATTGACAAAAAAATATACATTTTAAAAGAAAATTTGAATAACATTTTTACAAAGAAACACTTTTCGAAGTGAAGAGAAGACTGTCATAGCGAAGAACAGATAACTCTTTGTGACTGCATGCACGAAACTGTGTAACGGCGAAATGGATGTCATCTGGCAAATCTGTCAGCAAATTTGAATGCGTTCGCTTACTTACTTCAGTTGTATTTAAGTGATTCCGTCCTTCGTTTTACAGGTCGGTCTTTCTGTTTCGGTTATTGATGTCTGGATAATTCTGTTCTTTAAACGTGCTTTCTCGTCTCTCGCATTTCTACCTCCCTCCCTCCCCCTCTCTCTCTTCTGGCTTTCTACCACCCTTTCTCCTTTGTCGTTTCATCTTTTCTGATTTTCCTATTTCTGCGCTATCCCGCTTTCTGTCAGGCTTGTAACCAAAAGGAGATTTATGGGTCTGGGAAGAGTTTCAAGGTAGTGTCCAATTTCATGAATTTCTGACAGGATCGTGTCCACTTCCTCAGGCTGCAGGCAAAATACTTCTTTACTTTTCAGATGCAAAGGTAGATGAAATCAATAGGGTCGAGAGTACAGAAGTCGTGCAAAAAGCGTGATACGTGTTGTTAAAACAAACTTGGTGTCGAAACTTATTCTTGTTGCAGAACGCCTTGGAAGTAGTTTTGAATGGCTTGCAATCAACATCCTTCCATGAATAAATTTCTGCTTGTTTGCAGTTAGGTTGAAAACAGGCAAGTGCACTTTTGTCAGCCTTAGTCTTCCTCTCGCACATCGGCTGCTCACACAAAATTTCGTTGTTTCATGAAAGTTTATTGAATAAAACATACGCAGGTAGAAAGATCGTTCATTTCTGCAGCGACTCGCACCAATATCGAGAACAAGCCAACACGTGATTTACTGGGCCTCGATAGACACAGGGAAAGGCGGACCGCGTCGGTGGTCTAGCGGTTAACGTCCGTTTCCGGGTGGAGTTCAGTGATTCCACTCCCCCGGCAAAGGCAAGACCACGGAGTTAAATATAACTACAGCGCGCACGATACGAGGCAAGCTTTGGTCTGGCGTGTGCCCGCCAGTCCGCCATGTTACTAGGACCTGATGAGCGCGCGGCAGAAGGAGAGCAAAGCGGGCGGCAAGCTTTAACTTCAGCCACATCACAGGGCGTCAGCTCACTTGTTTGTGTTGTTTCTTGACTTACTGTCCTCTATCAGAATTATACCTGTTACAGGTATTGTCAAATACAGTTAATATATTTTACTGTTTCTACTTTTTAAAAAAAAGTAAACAAAGTTGCGGCATAAATTTTTGTTATAGTGTGCAACTAATTTTTGTTTATACATAGTATCCCAAATCGGAATCCTCTTATTTGTGGATGTTTCACCGTGTCCGCCTTAAATCAATATAATGGTAAAAGATGCTAGCAGTTACCAGTAGGCCTACTCTGAGAGAGAGAGAGAGAGAGAATATAAGCCACTTGTACCCCGGTGCGCTTTTTGTGCAAACCCTGATTTATTGTTTGCCCTACTGTCTAAAATTATTTTGTTCAAACACCAACACTTTTGACAAATGTTCATACATGCATAGGAACATATTTTCATGTAAGGAATATTGGTTGTGGTGTCGAAGTGACATCAAATACAAATCTACAAATTACTGAAATCTAGTTACATTATAATTATTTATAGAGTAATTCAGTAAATATTTTAAGGCACTATAAATACAGCATATTGTACCTGTACAACTGCCAGTCATCCTGAATTTTCAGACTCAGACAGCATAAAAAAACAACTACACTGTAGGCCTGCTACATTCTCTCTCTCTTTCGCTCTCGACCGCTGGATACCCACTCAGGGTAAACATTTTCATCAAATTCCTTCGCTACTGGCTTTAACTTCTACAAATGACTAGTAAAAGAATCAGTTTTGATTGAGCAAAATAATTCTTGGGCATCTGACTCTTGTTATTTGTTGTATTAGTATGGGTTTGGTCATGTTTGTGAATGTCAAGGTGTTTGCAACGTCAAAGGGTTTTTGAGATATTTTAAACAGAGGCTTGCGGATAATTGGCAACAAGAGTGGCATAGCAGTATCTCAGCAAAAGGGGTCTCTGGGGTAGATCGTTATGATGTTAATTTCGTCATTTAAATCGTCCTTTTCACCGTGTAGTTATCCCTATGATTTGAAGCACGTAGGGGTTCACCGTGTAGTTATCCCTATGATTTGAAGCATGTAGGGGTTCACCGTATAGTTATCCCTATGATTTGAAGCATGTAGGGGTTCACCGTGTAGTTATCCCTATGATTTGAAGCATGTAGGGGTTCACCGTGTAGTTATCCCTATGATTTGAAGCATGTAGGGGTTCACGGTGTAGTTATCCCTATGATTTGAAGCATGTAGGGGTTCACCGTGTAGTTATCCCTATGATTTGAAGCACGTAGGGGTTCACCGTGTAGTTATCCCTATGATTTGAAGCATGTAGGGGTTCACCGTGGTTATCCCTATGATTTGAAGCATGTAAGGGTTCACCGTGTAGTTATCCCTATGATTTGAAGCACGTAGGGGTGCGTAACGCCCTCAAGTGTCTACGACTTGTAGATGTTGTCGTGTCCATTTTACCCAGGCATTGTGGGATCTGAAATACTTTTTATGTTATGCTGTTCGAAGTACAATGACTAGGGAGACAAGCTTATCCCACACAAATATTTTCATCACCGGTTCGTTTGGGTATGCTACTGGCTAGTAGTAGCAAGTATATGACTGAGAATGATGCTAACTTTATTTACAAAGCCTTCATGGTTCACATGTCCAGCGTTTGGGGCACTTTAGAATTGTATCTATCAGTAAAAATGGGTATGTATGGTTATGTAATATTGTATAGCGCTTGCTATGTAAATAGAGGCCTATTTGTTTACGAATGCTGGGCGATACCCCGGCAAGGTCCGGGTGTATGTGTGTAAAGATATGTAGTGGCCTCCCCCCCCCCCACACACAAACACTCTCTCTCTCTCTCTCTCTCGTGCACTGTTCATCTTGTTGTTATGGCCTGAGGTCTAACAAATAAATCTTTGAGTCTTGAGTCTTTAGTCTATCCACTGAATACGGAGTCATAAAATGCATTGTTAAATTTGTGAAAAGTAACAATTAGAGATGTTTAAACAACATAATTTTAGACTTTTTTTACGGACAGTCTGACCATTTATTCTTGTGTTGTGTTGTCTCGCCAGATGATGCATGCGTGCCTTGCAGTAGGCGCATGCTACTGTTTTGATCAGAGAAAACACGTGGTTATTGTAGAGAAAGCTTTGACTCGCTTGTGACACTGATCCCGTAAAATGGCGGGCCAGTAACTTCCTGTGACGACACTCTCAGCCTTATGCGCGCTCCAGTTATATTGAACTCCGTGGGCAAGACTTAAAAATTATTAATCTAGCAGCTGCCATGACATACGTCTAGCACTATAGGGAACAGTTCTAGGAGTGGCTAGCACCGTGTCAATATAATGACGAAGTCTGTGTTATGACAACAAGCGCGGCAGCAAATTAACTTAGCAGCACCGTCCTGATATGCACTTCGTTTGCGATAGCAATATAAACCAATAACCACTAGCATGAACGTACAGACAAATGCACGACCTCTGTACTCATGACCAAATTTTATTTTTTTCATTGTATAACAACTTTCTTGTACTGATGTCCACCGGGTGTTCATCTCACTAAAAATCGCTTTGCGTTCTACTCGGTTAAAAAAACAGCAATTGTAATAGTGGGGAAAATCTAAGGAGAATTCCGCACGGTAGGTTTGATAAATCATTGTTTTCTTTGTTTTAGCGACTGTCTATATATG
The DNA here is from genome assembly GCA_004794575.1 of Lanistes nyassanus. Taxonomy (NCBI): domain Eukaryota; kingdom Metazoa; phylum Mollusca; class Gastropoda; order Architaenioglossa; family Ampullariidae; genus Lanistes; species Lanistes nyassanus. The sequence goes on along the minus strand of SMGT01014779.1, from coordinate 87,365 downwards.
TGAAGGAGGAGGCTACTAAACAGGAGAAAGACAACACGACGATGGTAATAACAATGACGATTATCTTCACAAAAAAGTCCAAGTGTCAGTTATTTGTTGTTATCCAGCAATGTTTATTTTAGTAATGTGATATACTTAAAGTGTGCAAAGGTTCTATAACTTCCCCTGTCCACTGTGTTCATGTTCATTTAGAGCACACAACACATGGAAACACTTTTCTATGTCCATATGGAGTTGACGGCAGACGTCCACACGATGCCCTGACGTCATAAAACAGTTTGTCGTCCTGATGTCTTCTGACTCGACGCGTTTGTGCCTCCCGGTGTCGACGCTGCCCCGCGCGAGTGGGTCTTCCATCGTTTCCCGGAAGTTAAAAGTGTCGTCGTCATCACCATCTTCTGCATCGTCTTCGTTACTTAGAGCAAACGGCACAAGGAAGGATTTTCCCGTTTTCATACGGCGGGCAGGGCAGACTTCCGCACGTAGCGGACACGAAGTAAAACAAATACGCGTGGTCGCTCTTTTCTGAACGCGCGCGCACGTGTCTTTCCCCGTCAACACAGATGAATTCCGTCGCTGCCTTGTGAGTGTGATGTCCTGCCATGAGGTACCCCGAATACTCCAGGGTCCACCCATGGTGGCAGGCGCTGGCTGCAGGAACCATGAGAACTGTCGCCCGTGGGATGCGACACACAGCGCACAGGGGATCAAGGTCATCATCCGCCAGAGGCTGCGTCTCATATTCAGCTCCATAAATATTAGCCAAGAGAGACGCACCAGGGTTCCTCTCCAAGACAGGGTTCATGGGCAGACAGAGGGCGTTTGCGGCTCCTCCAGAATGTTCATAATTTGAGCCCCCAATGATACCTTGAGAAACGAACATAGTTACGTGCGTGCTCTATGAAAAAAAATTCTGTTCGTGCAATCGTCTTGATTTACCTCACTTGATTTACCTCACTTGATTTACGTCACTTGATTTACCTCACTTGATTTACCTCACTTGATTTACCTCACTAAAATCTAGCGGATCAGAGAAAAAGGAGAAGTATCAGGTGAGATGATCAGTTAAGGGTTTGGGGTTTTTTTGCTGCTCACCTTCATTTCCCCCCACCGACCCACCCACCAATTTTCTCTCTACTCCTTCCTCCCCTCAGTACCGTTTCTCTTTTACTCACTCGATCTCTTTGATCACTGTCTCCCTCTCTTTCCTTCTCACACACACTCATGCGATACTCGCACGCGTACACACAAACAATACGTATTCACCTGAATACACAAGCTCTGTGTTGTTTGGACACCCTTCATGCCCCCACCGCTTGTACACAACACCTGCTGATTAGACAAGAGACTTTACTGTTTACGTAGATTATAACTTCTGAGGCGAAGCTGTTTCTAGTAGCAAACTTGTTATAAAGGCGTAGAAACTGTAGATAACTTTTAGACCAAACAGTGCCAAGAAATATGCCCCCCCCCCCAAGAACCACAAGTATATCTTGCGTAAAGGCGGAATTTAAGAAAGAAATACTCAATGGGGCAGAGAGATGAGATCAACACCTTCTGCTGCCAGCATTCCCTGTTCTAAAACCTTCTTCCAAGACTCAAAATCTCCAGGACGAGGTAAACAACGATTCAGAGAAGATTCGATCTTGACTCTATTTCATGGTGACTTGAACTTGCAGAAAACCAGAGGACAGTAAAGAAAACCTGTAGTCAAGAGCGACGGTTTGGTGTGGTTGACATTGCTGTCGTCATTTCCAGCCTCCGATGTTCGGACGATGGACACTGAGGCGGATTTGCCTCCATGGTCTGCCAGCACGCCGGACTGTGCCAGAAGGAGGTCTGAGCGAAGGACAGATAACTCTCTTTGCAACTGTAGAGCGTGAAACTGCGAACGGAGAGCTTGAATTTCCTTAGTTACCTCGTTCAGTGTGTTCGGCTGCAGACTGAAAATAAAAATATAGAAAAACTAAAAGTGTAGACAAACATCAAACGAAGCTGACCAACACAGAAAACTCCAATCCCTACCTTTCACAGTTTGCATAACAGCAATGTACCAAAGCGGTGCTTGTGTTATTTGACTGCATAAACTAAACTAAACTAAACTAAACTAAACTAAACTAGCAGCCTTTAAAGAAGATTTAAGAGAAAGATACATGTAATAACAATGAAAAGAACAAGAACAGAAAGAGCTCAACAGCTACACCAGCAGCAATAACTTAAGCACAAAACAGATACATGGATGGATAACACTTACCTTTGTGTACCCTAGACACTTACCTTTGTGTACCCTAGACACTTACCTTTGTGTACCCTAGACACTTACCTTTGTGCACCACACTGTGCCCCAGACTTAGACTCCGTAACTGCTTTCCTCAGCAGCTGTAACTCAGCCTCGATTTGACGAATCTTCCTCACTTCCTGTCCTCCTGCACTGGGTGCTGTCGTCGTCGACCCGTTCTCTGCTTGGACGTCATTCTCCAAACTCATGGCGTAGAACGCAGGAAGTGACGTCAAGACGAAAAGGAACATCAGCAGTGCTATGGTAACCATTTTGCAAAATATTTTCTAAACTGCGCCAGATGAGATGTGTATTTCTGAGAAAAATATAAACAATAAAACAAAGTGACTGTAGCAGATTTTTATGTTTAGCCTAACGAACTTATTTCTCAAGCACAGGTGTAACAGACTTCTGCAAATGCACCCATGAATGAATCAGTCTCATTAACATAACATTTAAAAATGATAACAAAACTTGTCATTTGTTAATAAACCAGTAAAGTACCACGCGCGTTTTTTAAAACAAATAGATACACGAATGTGGTGTCACTTTCTGCAGGCTGAGCTCACAAGCAACACGCTGATGACAAAATCATTACAAAAAAAGAAATCTCCCATAACATAATTTATTATAACGTGCTTTAACATCAAAATCAGACGCTCATTGTTTCCACGAAAAACTTTTTCGACATTTAACTGGTCTCTGGTACGCAAAGCTTGCGAGGTTATTCGCAAATATATTATTTCTTTATTCTTCTTAATATTTATGTACCTGGATTTTTTTTAAAAGTTCAGAAGGGCTCAATAATGCCAGATAATCTCTGGAGCTTCAACGATTTTATTGTCTGCAGAACAGACCCAAAGACGTTTTCCCTTACCTGACTGACTCACCTGTCCGTAGGCAAGGTGGTTTTTCGACAAACTTCTCCGTGTATTGAGGACGTGTGGCAGTCGGTTTCTATGGCATCCATCGATTTATATAGTACAGATGGACGTGGTGTATGTGTGTGTGTGTGTGTTTTTGTGTGTGTGTGTTTGTGTGTGTGTGTTTGTGTGTGTGTGTGGACCCAAATAGATGAATAAACTTGTGTCTCGTATGTTTGCAGTTGCATGTAAACATTAAAGATGTGATCATCTGCAACCTCTACAGTTATACTGAGGTTTCCTATCCTGTTAGTATTCAACAGATTATCATCACATATACAAACCATGAATGCGGTCTTAGTGAGTCACAAACACACACTGAATATTACTGAAGGATCACGGAAACTCTGGACAGTTCTGTAGTCTGCTCCAGTCTAAAAAGCGGTTGGAAGCGTGTTTTGGGACAATGTTGCACACACTGCTCAGATTTGTTCCTTGGGTATTTTGAGCATAGACTTGTTCTGTCTGTTTAAAAATAAAAAGTCTAGTTTTTGTCGAAGTTTCTTAATTTTGCGAATAGAAACGTGAGAAACAGCTAGATAGCAACCAGTCTTCGTGTTCAACCAAATCTTCTTGCTTCACTGCATATCTACTTACTTGTGTGTTTGCTGTTTACTTTTGAAATCTTTTTCACTAATCATTTCCTATATAAATGTTCAGCTGTTCGGGCTGATGCAATTAAACTGAAAAAAAACTTTGCTGTCGAGATTACTTCTGGTGCACATCTACAACCTGTAAAATAAACGTCAAGGAAAATGATAGGGCAGTTTCTAAAAACAGAATAAACCCGGTGCAGATTTTTCGCAGTAAAAGACTGTAATAATTTCTTCTTAGAAGCTGCGATGTATTCACCAGAAGTAATCTACCAGCTGTTTGAAGACTGTTTGTTGAAAGAGCATGCATGTCAAGAAAACGATTTTGTGTGAAAATCTGGATCGTGATTTTAAAAAAAATAATTTATTGTAAAATAATATTTTCGTTTTCCACCACCTCCACCCCCATCCCCGTCTGTCTTCTCTCAGAACTCTTTTGCACACTTACCGGGCGTCTAGATGGTATGACGTAGATCATAAATATATGTTATCTAGACGTCTGCTACATTAAGGTGGGGAGTTTTTTTCTAGTGGAGAGGCCAATATCAAATTTCCGAAAAACTTCCCATTTTTCAGAGGGGTTTGTAAATCAGACATTACTGATTAGCCGATTTTATAAACTTAATTTTCTAACCATGTAAGTTTGTATATTATTTACCGCAACAACATGGTGTGACGCATGAAAATGTTGGAAATACCAAAGTCGAAGATACAGGAGTTGCGGCAGAAAGCATGGGTCAGAGATTAAAATCTGCCTTACTTTCTACGTAAACTTTTTTCATTGTCCCATTCAACTTGACGAAGATAGCGTGCTTAGTCATGTGATGTCTTCGCGAAAAATCTCACAAGATGTCCTGTCATTTCTGGTCTCCATAGTTACAGTCAGTTTACAAGGAATGTCTTGCCTTGAATCTCATTTTAGAAGAACTGCGGCATGGCGTGCACAAAATCTGTCACCACAGTGACCTGGAGGACAAGTTTGGTATATTTGGCTTCAGTTTCTCGTATTATCACAATACCCACCTTATAAGGTTGAAAACCTCTCTCTATATATATATATATCACACACGCACACACTCACACACCATAAGCACGCACTTACGTACCGCACACACGCACTCACGGAAACACACATATTAATCCATACAGACAAACAAGAAAAACGCCGTGCACATTTCCAGGCGGTCATTCGCTACGCGTGTCAAACAACAAAAAATCCTTAAAATGTTTTATTAGCAGGAGACATACATGTACAAACCTGTGATCTATAACCAACAATTATAAATGAAGGATAAATCGTTAACAGTAACAGCCAGTTCTAGAACGCATTTCGTCATCGTCGTCGTCATCGTGACTACTTGGAACAGACAACGCAAGGAAGCACTTTTCCGTTTTCATAAGGCGGGCAGGGCAGACTTCCACACGCAGCAGACACGAAGTAAAACAGATAGCCATCGTCATTTTTGTTTGACCCAAGAGTTCCCTGTCTCTGTGAATCGACGCAGAGGAATTCCGTGGCTGCCGGGTGCGTCTGATGTCCGGCCATGATGTACCCGGAATACTCCAGCGTCCACCCGGGGTAGCAAGCACTGAAGGCAGGCATCATCAGGACTGTCGCCCGTGGGGTGCGACACACGGAACATCGAGAGTCAAGGTTATGTTCGGGTAGAGGGTTGACTTCATATTCACTTCCATAGATGGGAGTCGAAGTTGTCCCTCCGGGTTGGCTCTCCAAAACAGGGTTCAAAGGCAGGCAGAGGGCCATGGCTGCAGCCCCACCATGGCCGTGACTCGAGCCGCCGATGACACCTGGATTGAAAAGGTATGACAACAGTGGAAAAAAAACTCATCTGTACTAAGGCCTTTGTATGTCCAAAACAGCAGACTGAAAGAAATAATGTCTACAGATAATTCTGTAGTCTATAAATTATATATTCCTTCTCTCTCTCTTTCTCTGGCTGTGTCCGTCTCCCTCTCTGTCTCTCTCTCTCTTTCTCACACACACACACACACACACGCACGCACGCACGCACGCACAAACATATATACACGACAACTGTATAGTTACCTGAATACACAAGTTCAGTGTTATTAGGACAGGCCGCATGTCCCCAGCGCTGGTATACTGCACCTGTAGACCAGAGACCTGTCAGGAAAAGTGTTTACACAGATAATGAGGTGCAGGTCAACAGTTAAAAGTGAGGCCATAGACCCTGCATTCTTTTGGAAGCAAGATCTGTGGCAACCTCCCATTGTGCTTGAGAGTGGCTTGGCATCGGTGTTTACGGTGCCATATTATGCACATAATCCTTTGTCCCTCTCTCCCTATCTCTCTCTGTGGTGGTGGTGGTGGTGGTGGTGGTGGTGGTGGTGGTGGTGGTGGTGGTGGTGGTGGTGGTGGTGGTGGTGGTGGTGGTGGTGGTGGTGGTGGTGGTGAACGGGTTCTGTATCTAACAATTTACTGAAAGCGCACGGCTTGAGTTAGAAATCAGATATTAAAAAACATGAGATTTATCCTTTGGACACATCACACAACAAAGCTTTCAAACATTAGCCAAGCAATGTCTTCGCCTAAAACCTGAACTAACACGACAGCAACTGGAATTGCCAAAACTTCCCAAAGTGTACATTAGGTAAATGACTAGCACTGGAAAAGAAGTCTCTAACACAAAAAAGAAAATACTGACTGACGATCGAGATTATTTTTCGATGGTTTTTAACAACGTCAAATAAAAAGAGGCAAAAATGGAATGAAGTTTAAAAAGAAGTTTGACTGCCGCACATTGACTAGTGGTCAGTTGCACCAGATATTCTGGCTAGAACTGCCTCACCTGTTGTCGCGTTTTTCTGACGTTCCGTGTCAGCCAGTTTGGCGGTCTGTCTGCTTCCGGGTTCTTCCAGAATTTCTGACTGGGCAAGGAGAATGTCAGAACGAAGAACAGATAACTCTCTCCGCAACTGCAGCGCGTGAAATTGGGAACGAAGAGCTTGTATTTCTTGCGTTACTTCGTTCAGCACATTTAGGAGGGGGCTAAACCAGAAATAAAATAATGATTTATTAAATTCAAATGCAGTTTCCAGCTCAATTCACCAACACTTACCAGCTGAAACGCGAGCCTCTCTTAAAGATTCATGCGACACTTGAAACATTATTTCAAGACGAATCCATTTATGAACAGCGTTTGGAGTACGACACTAATGTGTTCTAGACAGTAAAACAGCACACAGAGACTCCACACACATATTTGTCTCCATATACAAACCTAATCAAATCATATGAGATCGTAAAAATCATAATTGTAATCATAATCATTTTTTCCTTATCATAATCACAATCATAATCATAATCTTTCTTTCTTTCTGTCCTTCTGTCTTTGTCTTTCTTTCTTTCATCCTTTTTGTTTTTCTGTCCTTCTGTCTTTCCTTTTTTTCTTTTCTTTTTTCTTTGTTTCTCTTTTACCTTTGTGCACCACACTGTGCCCCAGACTTAGACTCCGTAACTGCTTTCCTCAGCAGCTGTAACTCAGCCTCGATTTGACGAATCTTCCTCACTTCCTGTCCTCCTGCACTGGGTGCAAATGTTGAGGCGTTCTCTGCTTTGACGTCATTCTCCAAACTCATGGCGTAGAAAGCGGGAAGTGACGTCAAAATACTGGCCAACGTTAGCTGTGTTACCGTCAGCATTGTACAAAATGGCAACCGAATAGTCTTGACTCTTGAGGCCAGAGATTTCTGGATGGAATTAAGGAATACAACAAGTGCATGTCAATGCTGACACCTGTGGATAATTTAACTTTACCTGCGTTAAAAAGTGTGACCGAGACCTCTTGAGACATAACTACTGTAGATAACAGAAGGTGATCAAAAGACAACTCAGAGCAGAACAAGTGGAACAGGGTGACAAAGGCTGTCGTTGTCCGATACACAAGATAATATAAGGTGGTCAAAAGACAACTCAAAAGACAAGTGGTTTCCACTTTTTCTACTCCGAGTTGTATTTTGACCACCTTCTATTACCTTCTGTATCGGACAACGTCAGCCTTTGTCATCGTGTTCATAACTGCTGTTTTTGGCTGACATTACAGTTACCTAATCGACCCAGACAAAGGCTCAAACATAGAGATTGAACAAAGACTATAACATAAGACTTTCGGAACTAAATTATAACAAAGTCGATGGTATAAATTATTTGTCCTACTGGACTCAGAACGTAACAACTATTTTATTTCTTTTTCAGGCGCTTACCTGTTCGGAAGTTGTCAGACCTTCGAGAAACTTCTTGGTGTCGGGAGAAGTACTTCTGAATTAAAAGTCTAAAAGAGTGAGTTTATATAGTGGAGAAGGTTGATGAATCATCTCTATTCCGCAATTATCAACAGAGCACAAAACACAAAGGCCCATCTTTGTGTTAGTACTGCAGATACTATCATCCTGAAAAATATCTAAGAATGACCTCATGGTGCGCAGACAATCATAAACGCATTAGTTGTTCGCTAACTTATAAAGAGGAAGATATAATCAAATTTGCACGTCGTTCACTACAAATTTGTGATAGTTTGTCCACAATTATCTTTTGTCTGCATCCTTTTGATGTCTGTTCTGAACAAACAAGTAGGCTCTGTATAAATTTTTTTGGTGTATTATTAGCATAGACTAGGCGTGTATTAACGTCATATTTTCTGTTTCGTCCGAGTTTTCTGCGTTGACAGAACAATCTGATAGGTACATTGATGTTACATGTTATCGAAATTGCGTAATCGAAGACGAAATAACGTCCCATTGTGTCTATTTGGCTCTACCTTTACGTGTTGGTATCTCTCTTACGACCTTTTTTAACTGGTTAGATGTTCACCGAACTCTGTTGAGAATGCACAAGACAGAAATCACCAGGCTAACAAAAAGGCACAAAGAACATATATTTTTATTTTGGATTACTCGAACCCGGGATAACATTGGGCATTTACTGCGACATTGCAACTGTTCCGTCAGGGCGGAAAATTACGACCAATACAATACAAAATCAAGAGTGGAAAACATAGGTTTGCCGGCATGTCATTCCATTTTCTTGCCCGTATGAATATTTCCGTGTTTATCTGCCCCTTCAGCTGGTATATTTATCTTCATAAACAAAGTACTAGTTCGGAAGTCTGTGTGCTGAAATGTTTGACTGTACCTGTTCGTGAGTATTCACAGAGTACAATGTTTTAGACATGCATTCCATGCTTCGATAGCAGAAACTAAACTTCGCAATGTTCTTTTCTAGGACTGCTGCACTTACACAAGCCGTAAAAAAAGGTTAATTATCCGAATTTTATGTTGGAACAGCACGGTACGCTGAAGACAATCTGTAAACTTAGTTCAAGTCATCGTCATCATCATCTTCTGCATCGTCTTCGTTACTTAGAGCAGATGGCACAAGGAAGGACTTTTCCGTTTTCATACGGCGGGCAGGGCAGACTTCCGCACGCAGCGGACACGAAGTAAAGCAAATAGCCGTTATCGTTCTTCTCTGAACCGATGCGCACATCTCTTTCGGTGTCAACACAGATGAATTCCGTCGCTGCCGAGTGCCCGTGATATCCTGCCATAAGGTACCCGGAGTACTCCAGTGTCCACCCGGGGTGGCAGGTGGTGACGGCGGGCACCACGAGAACTGTCGGCCGTGGGGTGCGACACACCGAACATTGAGGGTCAAGGTCGTGTCTGGGAAGAGGACTTATTTCGAGCTCAGCGCCGTAGATGGGAGCTGTGTTTCCCGCGCCCGGGTTATTCACCAAGACAGGGTTCAAGGGCAGGCAGAGGGCATTGGCTGCCGCCCCCGTATTGGCGTGGCTGGAACCACCAATGACACCTGGAAAGGAGAAAGAACAACAAGGAAGCTGAAAAACATTTCATTCTCAGAGACCTCAGTCTTAAAACATGTGTCCAATCAAGAAGAAAGAAAGTAGATATGATAAATGTTTTATATTCTCCCCACCCCCTCTTCTCTGTGTATTCCCTCCTCCTTTCTCCCTTCGCTAGCTACGGGTCTTTTTCTGCCACCCACCACCCCTCTCTTGAGGATAACTCCAGCTGTTTACAATTTAAAAATATACGTTTACGCAGTATGACAGGGCTGCAGTACGCATTACAGATGTCAGAAAACAGCTGTGTAATTTATAACAATTTACATTAATGTTTACCTTGTTAAAACGATCATAGAAGCATTGACATTGGTCAGTTTTCAGTGTGTGTGTGTGTGTGTGTCTTTATCGCTCCTTCCTCCTGTCTCTTTCTTTCCCCCTATCACGTGCTTTCTCTTTCCCTCTCCCTCACTCTCACCCACGAGTAAATACAAAAACTCATGTTTCATTTACCTGAATACACAAGTTCGGTGTCATTAGGACAGGCTGCATTTCCCCACCGCGTGTATACTGCACCTGCAGACCAGAGAGGTGTTAGGAAAAGAAATGCCTTACACAGGAAATGACTTATAGGTTGACCCAGTTCTTAAAGTAGCCACAGGATTTACAGCACGATGACGGCAAGAGTCTGGATACTTTCAAATGGGAAATTCTGCAGGCAGAGTTCTGTTTACCCTCAAATAGAGAGATGATAGGAGAGAGAGAGAGAGAAAGAGAGAGAGAGAGAGAGAGAGAGAAAATGAGAGCGGAGGGACAGTGTGTGGTGTACAGTGAGTGTTCGAGGGCTGAGTGCGTGCGTACGAGCATGCGAGTAGATGTATCTTTAAATCGTTATTTTATTGAAAAGGCACGGGATCGATCCAAAGTTGGAAAAAAGAACATTATTTTGTTCCGTTTCCTTACATGTTACGACACATTTTGGGAGATCATTGGTAAGGCACTGCCAATCACTAAACGAAAGGCTAGAATATTTGGAAAAAGTCTTAAATGCCATAACTCCGGCGTCCATCCATGTAGATAGAAATAGATAATAACAATGAAGACGTCGAAAACTAGAACGATCGAATTGTCTCTAGTACTCTTCGCCACTGATTGGCGCTCTATGCTTCCTAGGCTCTGTCTCTCTCCCACATTCTCTTCCTGGACATCGACTGTGGATGATCAGCGTGCTTGTCAGCTAAGTTATCTTTATTTGTTATTTATCTGTCTGTGCCGTCCTGAAGAAAGGGTTATGCCAAGAAACGTTGACTTGTCTTTCTAACTCTCGCTTGGCTAAGTTCCTTTTGTTGTACCCATCTAATGTCTGATAATTGCGACATTTATTGTTTCAGCAACGCAACATACACAGATGCAATGTATACCAACACTGAGACAAAAACATGAAAGCATACAGTGCAGGGCAGAACCTGATTTTAGCGACGAACACACACCCTGGACCCCATTATCTCCGCTGCCTTCAGCCTCCACTGATTTGCTTGCTGCTCGTGAGGCCGACTGACTTCCAGTGTCTGCCAACATGGCTGACTGGGCGAGGAAAATGTCTGAACGAAGGACAGATAACTCTCTTCGCATTTGGAAGGCGTGAAACTGTGAACGGAGAGCTTGTATTTCTTGGGTCACTTCGTTCAGTGCGTTTGCGTGGACACTGAAACATAAGGAAACCATTGCGCAAGTTTATTAAGCATCCAAATGCCTGATAAACACCGAGAACTCGAACGATTCCCGGGAAAGAACACGCAAGAGCTAAGAGATGTATGAGGAAAAAATAATAAAAGAAAAAATACGTTTTTAAGAGTAGTTTTAAGACAAATAAGAGCTATGTCTTAAATAATGGAAAAAGAAACAAAGAAAAACTTGAGTTATTAAAGAATAACCTCACAAGCACATTGTCTGTCTGTCTGTCTGTCTGTCTGTCTGTCTGTCTGTCTGTCTGTCTGTCTGTCTGTCTGTCTGTCTGTCTGTCTGTCTGTCTGTCTGTCTGTTTCACACACAAACAGGCATATGTGATATATTGTGTGTGTGTTTGCGTGCGTGCGTGTTATGCTGACCTCTCAAGATCCAAGTACATTGAGATTGAATCTGTTAGGTTCTTACAGATCATTAGCCTAAATACTAGATGCTATCTTTTTCCACCTGTCCGATTGATTCCTATCCTATCCTATCTTACCTAAAAATATAACGTTTTTCACACAACAAAAAAAAAATTTCTTCCTTTCTTTCCTCTCCTCATCCATTCTCTCCTCTCCCACCCCTCCTCTGTTCTGCTATGTAAGATATAACCCTTACATCATCCCTCCCACCCCCCCAAAAGCTGGTTGTGGGCTATAGCCTACCCAATTAAAGAAATTGTCGTTGTCGTTGCATTGTCTTTGTCTCATCTCTAACCTCTATCTCTCCTATTGTAGTTTTTCCCACTTACCTTTGTGCACCCTAGACACTTACCATTGTGTACCCTAGACACTTACCTTTGTGTACCACACTGTGCCCCAGACTTAGACTCCGTAACTGCTTTCCTCAGCAGCTGTAGCTCAGCCTCGATTTGACGAATCTTCCTCACTTCCTGTCCTCCGCCAGTCGGAGCTAGCGCTGTCCCGTTCTCTGCGTTGAAATTATTCTCCAAACTCATGGCGTAGAACGCAGGCAGTAACGCAAAGACGGCGACAAGCGAAAACGATTCTGATGTAACCATTTTCCGAAACGTACGAAATTTGTCGTATGGGGACTGACTTCTGGAGAAAATTTTAACACAGACAAGAAGCACTGAATATGGGTTTTTTCCCCCCAAAAAAAGCTCATAGCTCGGAAGACAACTAAGTTGATCAGTAGAGTAACCTAAATATGTTTGCACAATGAATGAAAGACTCAACCGATTATGTAATGTTGTTGCATTACAACACACTTTATTCTTGTTTGTCACTCACACGGCTACCAACATCCTGCTAAGCAATTCGTGTTAAATGGTGACAAGGAACTGTCACTCTAAAACTGCTTAAAGAAATCACATGCTAAAATTTTCGAAAGTATCTGTGGCCTCTATCCGGTACCCAAGGTAATTACTTTAAATGTCATAATAACCAGCCTTGATGGCAGTAATTATGTTATTTAATTATGTACGAAAACTTGTCTTCTATGGGGGTTGACAAGACATGGTGGAGACCGTATCTTTTGTAAAACAGTTAACGACCATTCCTCCCACACAGCTCCAATGCTTACTTACAAGTTTGGAAGTTTCCACTCAATGTGATGACTCTTGATGTTTGAAAGCAATGCTGCTGAAGATTTCTGCAAGCCCAAATGACGCGGCAAGATTATATAGTGGCGATGGAAGTGTGGGGGTAGGCAGTTTGTTTGCCTTTGCAGTGTGACTCGTGTGTTCGTGATTGTGTAAGTTTCAGCGTGCATATCTGCTTGCTGCTTTGAATGGGCCTCCTTTGGCACAAGACAGTGCAACCATCTGATGTGGAATCAGCTGATTCTACTGATTTCCATTTTCCTGTTGCCTCTTAAAACTGAAGCGTGAATGAGTCTTTAAAGCGGATATAATAACCAACGTCGTTCATCACTCTTATACTGACACTGAAACATACACAGAAATAAACATCATGAACTGTAATGAGGCGCAAAACGTTTGATAGTTCCGCCAATTTGCCGCAGTCTGCGCCGCTTTGAAACCTACATTGAAGGAACAGTGACGCTCTACACAAAATGAAGTGGCAGCTCTTATATTTTGGCACAGACCAGAAACAGCTCTGAACAAATCAAGACTTATTCTCAACATCCACGATTGGACTGCATGAACGTTCGTATCTGCATTGCTGGTTAAAACATCGGTTAATTTAATATCTCTTCCCTCGCGAGGTCCCACGTGAGTCGGCGGTCGTCCGCCATCTTTCTTCCCGTGCCAACACATACGAGTCGGCAGATAACAAATTATTCTACAGGCATACTTAGCGGTGTAAGGAAAGTAGCCTTTGTATATTTGGAAATCTTCATCATCGCTTGTTTCCTCTGCGCTGTCCGGATTAGTTTTTAAACTACAGTTTCGGTTCTCCAAGATGTTAAGTGGACAGACCCCCAGGTCAAAAAAACATTTCTAAAACTCCTAAAAAAATCTTGTTCTTCTCCCAAACTGATCAAATGGACGCAGAAGATAAGTCACCATCTGGGTGCAAAAGAAATAGTATGTAGCTTGGAAGATGTTTGCCTACATGGCTTGCAACTCTCCGTTATTCTCTACTATTTTGGGGAGAAAAGTCTTCATCTCGTAAGTTCCTAACCTCTGACGGCTGAATGTTGATGTCACCATAGAAAAAAGTACTGGGTACGGGCGTTGGTTTTAACAGTTAAAGCTCTAGCGACATGTCGATCAGTCTTGGAATCAGGACTCCTGACCGTCAGACGTCTGTGTACACCTGTCACAGAGGAGACCATTCCTCACCTCCTTCCTAACCCCAATCCTTTTATGTTCTACAGAACGATGGAGTTTATTAAGATACCCTGCTGATCTTCGAACTGTTCTACAGAACTATGGAGTTTATTAAGATACCCTGCTGATCTTCGAACTGTTCTACAGAACTATGGAGTTTATTAAGATACCCTGCTGATCTTTGAACTGTGGGTGATGCTGCACAAAGTGCATGGTCTAACCCACTGGAGATCTAACTGTGCGCACGCAGAGCGATGGCTGAAGGTAGGCAGTTGTTTGTTGGTTGTTTAATGTTAATCACGAAGTTAAAAGCGAACACCACCTCATGACAGCGCTGGCAGAGGAGAGAATGATTAAGCACCAGGTTCTCATACAGCCGAGCTGTTTCCATTTTTGTCCGTAGCCGCCCAGCCCTATAAGCAGGTGTCAAGTGCGAAGACAACTTCGAGACGGAAAAAGGATCCCAAACCAAGTCCCCTGTATCGGTACAAAGCAAGCGTTAGAACTCTGGTACAGGCCGTAAACTGAATTAACAGACATGTTGATTACATTTGATGGAAAAGTCATTCTTTTAACGTCTATCACTTTCTTATTGTTTTCGCTTACCATAAAACCTACATTTTTCTGTAATGAGAGTTTGTTGACGTAATGGCATTTTTATTTTGTATCTTCCTGAACTCGTCTCACCCATTCATCCCGTTAAAGAAATCATTTTTTGACAGTCTAATAATATGATACATATTTTGTGTTTCTGTTATGTTTTAATTGCTGATAATAATCAGAATATATGTTACTGCTGCTAATGCTGGGTTTACGCAGCTCAGGAAGGGTGTTTGATCTCATTTCGAGAAAGAATTTCTCTTCAATAAGTTTCTTTTCCAGGAATTATAATTAAAGTCTGTGTTTATAAACGATATTCTATACAATTAAGACAAAATTCAGTTATAAATGTATTTTGTTGTAAAAGGCTGCATTACTTTTTCATGTCTGACTTTATCGACCTGTTTGTCTGGTCCGTAAGAGCCGGAACCTCCGATATTCGTCCATTTCACACCATTCATCGCAAACTTACCCATGGATAACACAATATAGGAGACATGGGTTCGTGGATTTTATTTAAACCACTATAGCAGCTTCTGGGAGCATCAGTCTCTGAGTGATAGAGGAGTTTACACTGACGTCATCAGACGCCATGTTGGCTACCATAAATGCTGTATAAACGTGCCAGTCAAATGTGTTCTATTGATCTGCAAAGGATGTCAGCTCCCTTTTTGTTAAAGTTGTCAGAAATAAATGTAAAAGTCCCAGGGGCGGTGATTTCTTTTACAACACCCATCTACTGCATAGCTAGCTTGGCGTCTAGTACAGTCTTGGCTAGTACACATTTCATGGTCGCGGCAAGCAGAACTCGATCAAGTGTGGCTGCAAGATACAAAGCATGGATCTGCTGCAAATGGCAGCCATCAATAAAATATATTACACAATAATATTGTTGCTGGGTACAGACAAAACTAAGACAATCACGGTGATTTCCATGTACAGGGTGTAAGAGGACCAGGGTTTAACTGATTTAGTCGCTATTAACGTCATGGTCGTCGTTATTATCATCAATATCATCATCTTTTTATCTTCATCGTATTTCTCGTCATTTCACTCATTTGCGTCATTACTTTGAGCAGACGACACAAGGCAACACTTTGCCGCCTTGATAGGGCGGGCACGGCAGACTCCCACACGCGGCATAGACGTAATAAAACAGCTTGCCATTCTCGTTCTTGTCTGCTCCAATGCGAGTGTGTCTCTCCGAGTCAATGCAGACGAATTCTGTGCTTCCCGCATGTGTGTGAAATCCCGCCATGAGGTACCCAGAATACTCCAGCGTCCAGCCAGGATGGCAAGTGTTGGCGGCTGGAACCATGAGGACTGTCGCACGCGGGATGCGACACACAGCACACCGAGGGTCAAGGTCGTGCCCGGGAAGAGGGTTGATCTCGAACTCGGCGCCGTAGATGGGATTTGCGTTAGCCACGCCCGGATGATTGTCCAAGACAGGGTTCAAGGGCAGGCAGAGGGCATTCGCGGCGGCTCCAGTGTGGTCGTGACTGGAACCGCCAATCACCCCTGAAGCATTAACAAAAGCATGAAAATAAAAGCAGCGAATAGAGGTTTTAATGTGAGTTCCTTTTGTTTGCTGGGAAAGAAAGAACCCATATTTATTCAGTAAATCATGTATATCTCTTGCGCCACACGGTATGCATTTGGATACCTAAGTAGGTAGCTTAGGCAGAGAGACAGGCAGGCGGGGGGGGGGGAGGAGAATGGATGAGTGATAAGAAGAAAGGTAATAAGGAAGAAAACATGTACACACTTTAAACAACAAGCAGAAGTTTTATTTACCTGAATACACAAGCTCCGTGTCGTTTGGACACGCCTCATTTCCCCATCGCTCGTACACGGCACCTGCATATCAGAGACAGATCATTGTGTAGGCAGCCTCTGATAGATGATATGATGTAATCTATGCCCACCTGTACTCTTATTTCCAATGAGATTTAAAACTTTAGCTCCTCGCGTGTATTAATTTCCTTATTTGTTTTGTTTGTTTTGTTTGTTTTTTTGTTGGTTTTTTTTTTGGGGGGGGTGGTTTCTGTTCTCTGTATATCAACGCAGCGCTATGAAAACTGAATGCAGCTGTTTGCCTCGCCGTGCAAGTCTGTGACTGGGCGCAGCAGCCATCTTTAGGCATTTTTATTCTCAAGACATAGGCTGCATTTGTATTCGCCCGTTCTGTGTAAGAGCGGTTGAATGGCCTATTCGCCTAGTATATTGTATACGCACCTTCACACGACCAAGGGAGATAAGAGCGCACCTGCAGTACAGCCCAAGCGAGTTCACTAGAAGCTAGTAAAAATAAATCAGTGTGGGATTTAACAGGCAGGACAGTTTTGATCACTTCTTGGCCTCATTTTCTTCAGTCTGGCTTAACATCAAAGTCTATACCAATAATTTCGGGTATGCGCTGTTTGTTTTCTTGTCAATTTATCTCGTTTTTTAAAAAAAATATAGCTCTGCTGAATTTAAATGTCTAACAGTTGATCGTGTTCGTAAAAAAGAAAAACAAACAAACAACAAAAAAAAAAACAAAAAAACAAAATACGACTTTCTGATTTCTTTCTATGAACAATTATTGTCCCTATTTTTTTTTCAACAGGAAAATTATTTCTACAGCCCCATGAGGACAGAGTGGCCGCCTCGGGGTCTCGGGGGTCTAGCGGACGCCGTTTCCAAGGCGCCAGGTGGTTGGTTCGATCCCCGGCCGTGCGTCTGCATTTCCCACTGACTTGGGGCACGCATGCGCACACTGCCTTTCCTCCTGTTTAGCGCAAAAATATAAACTTGAACTTATACATAAAAACAGAAGCCCTAACTAACACCACGCCCTACCCCTATCTCTAACACTCCCACCCCCAACCTCCACCAAAAAAATCGTAGGGCAACAAATGTAACGAATTAGGTGTGAAAACCAATGTGTCCACCACTCAGCTGTCGACCACATCGGATTGGTCTCTGAACTGTAACCATAAGAAGTGAACCTTGACCTATAATTATCTGTTGTGGTTAGCTGCTGGCATCCGCATGCGCAGCACACGTGGTACTTCGCGCACGCGTGCCCCAAGTCCGTGGGAATTGCCACCTCGCCCCTAGCCCTCACACCTGTCTGAAAAACTGTCAGTCAGGTAGCTGCCCACCCCCTGCAGGATAACAAGGAAGAGGGTGATGCAGGGTGCTGGGGGAAGAGAAAGAGAGGAAACCGGAAGTACCCGAGAAAAAAAACTTGGAGGGTTGGGTTACACAGGTCCCAAAGGTGGTTACCGCCCCTGCTTATTAGCGGCAAGCACTGTTACTGCAGCACGACGAGCCGCATTTTGTCTACTTTTGGTGAAAATTCTACAGAATAAACGCAAAAGAAACGTTTCAAACTAATAGAAAAGGACATTCCATACAGACCTGTGCTCGGCATCGGCAGTAAATTACTCTGCTTCGCACTGGCTCCGTCGTTTTCACCTGCTGTTCTGCTCACGCGGGCTGAGGTAGACCTATTTCCATCCTCTTCCAGTAAGGCTGCCAGCATCCTGCTTCTGGGTTCTGGCACCATGGCTGACTGGGCGAGGAGAATATCAGAACGAAGGACAGATAACTCTCTTTGCATCTGCAAAGCGTGAAACTGCGAACGAAGAGCTTGAATCTCTTGCGTCACCTCCTTCAGTGCGTTTGCCTGTGGACTGAAAACAGAGAATGGTCAAATGGACGAAGATAAATTGACCAACATCGTGAACTGAAAACTCAGTCCATGAACTCGATGCCTCCCCATGTCCGCACATCCCTAGAACAGTTTAAACATTAGATAAAGGTTTATTTGGCGAAAAAAGCACCATTAATCAGAATCAGCCAGGACAAATAAAACCAGTAATGCGCCAATCGTACCAAATTTAAATAAAATCATAAAAAAACAAAGCAAATGGATTTTAGCCATTAGTTAGAGTAGCGTCTGAAACAGATCTTCTGCAGCAGTCGGGCAAAAGTTTATGCCACAGCGAAGCCGTCAGACGGAGAAGTTCATCTATGATCACTCAGCACTGACTCCAACTCATGAAAGCTTGTTCAAAATCTTTGTAACTCACCTGAATCAAACAAGCAAGCAAACAAACAGACAAAATTGCATTCAACTAGATTTTTCGTCCATAAGCTTCGAATTTTGTCCTTCCTTCCCTCCATCCTTCCTTCCTTCCTTCCTTCCTTCCTTCCTTCCTTCCTTCCTTCCTTCTTTCTTTATCACTTACCTTTGTGCACCACACTGTGCCCCAGACTTAGACTCCGTAACTGCTTTCCTCAGCAGCTGTAACTCAGCCTCGATTTGACGAATCTTCCTCACTTCCTGTCCTCCTGCACTCGGTGCTGTTGTCGTCGACCCGTTCTCTGCCTGGACGTCATTCTCCAAACTCATGGCGTGGACCACAGGAAGTGACAAACATATAGTGACCAGAGTCACGCAGCCTATTAATACCATTGTACTGGAGAACTTGTTTCTCTTCAACTGATTAATCCTTGACAGGAAGAGAAAAAATCACACATATACACCCTCACTATTTTTTGCATGAAACATTTTGTGCTTTTATAAAAGAAAAAAAATCTATGCCACTGCATTATCCATATAAACATTTCTAATCAGTCAACTATTAGTTTTAAAATTTTTATTTTAATATGAAACTTTTTTGGAACCAATTAATCGCGATCTAACACTGTAATCTTATGAAACGGTGATTTGTAACCTGTAAAATCTGTGCGTTTTAAGAAGCTGCAGATAGTAATTTGTAGTAAAACAGTCTCAACTATTACAATATTCAGGACAAAACGGAGACTTTTATAGAAGAATTAGCTAGCGTATTCGACACCGACATAAGAAATATTTACTTTTTTCTTCGTCTTAGAAAATTCAATCTATCAGAAAGATTTGCTGCTTATTTAGCTTTTTACAAAACACTGCTCTGTAAGTCATTCACAACACTTCACCGTCTGAATCAAAATTTCATCTGAACTTCTATTTTGCATGCCGTTTTGTATTTATAATTTCGATGAAAAGTTTTTTTTTTAAGTAACAGCTTCTTCCTTACCGTCTTCCAGCAACGAGTGGGCCGGATGTGGGAGCAAGGTTCGTTTGTTCTTTTCTGAAACTTTGTTATGACGGGCTGACTGTCGCTGACTTTATACAAGCCCAGCAGAGCGCAGACATGATTGGATACTGAGCGGAAACAGAAAGGCACCTTCCACTGCTAAATTAGAGAGAAGAACTACCCTATGAATCAGTCACTTTACAACTGGCCAAGGAGCTTCAGTAAGAAGCAGTCTTTCCTAGCAGCATAGTATTGATCTCAATTTCTCCATCTCATACTAAGATCAAAGCATTTCTTGACGGAACTTTTGCGCATCTTGAGCAGTAAGACAGTTTGCTATAGTGTCAGCCAATTTAAAAGCAAACAGCGATCGAAATTGTGAAGATAGATCGATCAATCTATCAGAAAAAGGGCTCTCAAGTGGCTGTTACCCTGACATTATGAATCAATAGACTGTTTAAAAATGTTTATCCTAGACACACGTATTTTCTGTATTACTGTTTACAAGGCTAGCCACTTTTTGATGCTGTCGTCATATTGCCGTAGCCTCTTATTCAGATTACAAATCAACGATGGACATACTCCCAAGTACTTTATGATTTTTTAAAAAAAAGTTCTGTTACTTGTTGTCTTTGATGTTAGTGGCCACTGTTGAAGAGTGGTGCAGGAAGAGCTTGTAATAAACTTTCCATTAAGTGGCGTGGGCACATCATAGTTAGAAGTTCGCCCAGGATAATTTTGGCCAGGTACAGGGTTAGTTAGGCAGGGAGGACTTACGTCACAAAAACGGTTGCTCAAGATTGTGTTTCGACCCTCAGGGCTTTGATGAGTTCAAAGGGGTTAATTGCCCAGGGGCAGGGGTTGGTCTAGGCGCCTGTAAAGGCGGACCTGGGAGGAGCTAGGAGGAGCTAGGAGGAGCTAGGAGGCGTGACTACAGCTGTACGTCTCTGTCCTGGTTGGTTTATAGATGTATCATGATGATCACGTGTGTGTGTGTGTGAGGGTGTGTGCGTGTGTGTGTGTGTGTGAGGGTGTTTGTGTATGAGGGAGAGGGTGTGTGTGTGTGTGTGGACCTTAGTAATATTTTAGCGTATACCCATGCTCAAAAGACACAGTAAAAATTGTCTTTGTTATAAACTAGTGCACATTATTTAGCTGACAATTGTGACTGCAAAAAACCATGCCTTGCAAATGTAATCATATTTATAGCTGTGTGAACATCCCCAGTATCAATTGGGAACCTGAATCAAACAGGTGAGCACCCACTGATTGATGCTCCCTCTACATGGGTCATATAATGCAGATGAATTTATTACTTCCCCTGGTAACATGGCGGGCAGCGCAGTACTCCTCTATGGCCGACCACGTAGTACAACAGTTTGCACTTGTGGTTCTGTGCACAGCTTCTCGACCGCCCATCTCCCCATCCACTTCGCAATGATGTGCCTTTCCGTAAAGAGTAAATGCGCGCATACCTCGCGTCAACGCCAGAAATCGCGAGATATACACGCATTTCCTCTTTGAGTGAATGTACATTTTTTAGCAGTGTTGCACGTAAAGTGTTCCCGCTTCCGTGCCAAAAACCCTGGTCTTTGACAGCAGAGCAGAGCCACAGTTGTACGTGAAATGTTGCTCAGGGGGCACAATGGCACGACCCACCCACCCACCGAGCCACACACGGATGTACACGTGCGCGCGGACACACACGCAAAACAGCTAAAACAACCTCCAACCACTTCCCACGTTTTATTTTCAGACAGTGGTGGTTGAGGCGACATCCAGTTTCTTATCTGAACCTATCGACACACTGATGCCTTTGTTTGCCGGGTAATGTGTTAAAGCAGAAATAAACTTTGACGGACCCTTTCCCACATAGGAATCAATGGAAATGAGGAAGAAGATAGACTGGCTTGATTCGCAATAAAAGCAAAACAAACACCCTATGTCATCAGGATGAACGTACCCACTTCAGCAGAAGAGACGAAAACAGCTATTAAACCAGCGATAAAACTGCAGTGGTTTGAAAAGTGTAAAAGGGAAGCCAAGGGCACAAGAAACAACACCAAGCAATGAGCTCACATTATTTAATTCTAACACAGCCAACCAAACCAGAGCAGCAAGAGTGAGAATAAATGGTGAATGCCATCTGATCCAGAAAGATTCGGTGAGCTGTAATGGGAAAAGACTCAACAAAATCGCGTCATAGGCAGAAAAAGAGTTTTTCTTTGACATCTACAGTGTTTCCTTCCACTTGAAAAGTGACGCTCTAAAACTTAGGCACGGGCTCATCGTGGCGCATTTATTTTGAAAACTTGCGGAGCCCTGCACACTATCTACATCAATGTTTGTTCGGTAAACAAATTTACCTACATGGTGCGTCAGTAAACAACACGAACCGTTTTTATGTCAAAGGCAGTCAAGACGACAGTGTGTGTAGCCACTAGAGGTAATGTCCTATATACACAATATGTATTTTATTTAGAATATTTATATTATTCGCATGAATGAGATCATTTGTTCAGAAATTTTTTTATGGCTTATGCTATTAACAGCTTATTGCGTGCGAGGGTTTTTTTTCTTGCGGTGTCAGATTCTTTTCACAGGGTTCAACCACGTTCACCGGTGACCCAGCTTCATGCGAGACGTGGGCAGTACGACTGGCTCTGGCTGGGAGACGCAGCAGTGGATGTGACTGAGAAGGACGAAAAGTTTTGCTTGCTCGTGACTGCTGTTGGGCCTGTGTGACCCCTGTATCCCCTCCCAACGGTAGTTCCCCGCACTGCCTCTAGCTTTCGTGAAATCTTACGCTCCTCACTGCGTTCATAAAACCAGCCCTGGACAACATGAAGTGGCCAAAGAAAGCAAGAAATTTCCTCCGTCAATAATTTTCTGTTGAGGATTTATTGTCTGCAGGCAACATGCGCCAGTTTGGTCCAAAGCTACTTCGGAGTTTAGGATAGGGGAGGTGGGGAGTGCAGGTGGGGAACATTTTCGAGAGGCGGCAAGCGACGTGTCAAGAGGGAAGATTGTGTATAAAAAGTTGCGATGGCCTGTTCCCAGAATCCTCACGTGCGCATAAACTGTTTGTCTGCCAACGACATTCTGCATCTGAGCATGCAGACGGATGGTAAACATGACAGCGGTCTTCAGTGAGGAAGTCAAATCAGGCAGAGCCCCACACCGTGATATCCTTTTGGCAATTTGGTTTCAAGGACATGGAGCGAACACCAACAGCTTGCTTTTTTTTGGGAAGACTCAAAACCAGGGCCTGATAATTTCCCACATCTATTCTGAGGCTAACTAAACCTAGCACATCGGCTACAAGTGACTCAGACTGATGTGTGCCAATCGGGAAAAGCCTGCTAGGCCTCGCAACGCAACTTCTTATAGTTGCAGTGAACAAAACTGTGGTTTGTCGATAGCCGAGGTAACGACAGTGAGTTTTGCCCCAAGCTGGGACTTTCAGTTGGGGGGGGGGAATATCGCGTGCTGCGCCCCTTCCCCGTAGCAAACCAATACCGTCTTTGTACCGGCACACGTACTTTCTCTGTCTTTGGCACCTGTTTATAGGATAGGTCATCGGGGTTATTCTCCGTTTACTCCGGTTTACCTCGCCTTTCTCTTCCCCCAGCAGCTGTGTCCCCTCCCTCCCCCCTCTTTCCACCGTCACGAGCTAGCCTTCGTTGCTAAACTGACAATAAACAACGAAAGAATGATATCCAAAAATATGGCAGAAAGTTTTTATCCAGGAAAAGGCAGAAGGAAGAGAAGAGCGGAAATAATGATGAAAGACAGTGATGGGTCTTGGAGCCTGCAAAGCTCGGCAAAGCTCGGTGTTGTTCAGCGGGCCACAGCCACCACACGACGAACGTGATAAAGTATTGAAACAATGGCAAATTCTTGCTGGAGCGCCTGGCATTCTAACTTGGGTATACCGTGCGAATAATGCCAGAGTGGAAGTAGCCACGCCCACACGTAGGACGACATGATGAGGAAAGCAGAGGAAAGAAATCACGGAGGCTTTCACTGGCAGCGGCATGGTGAGTGAGGAAAATGATGGAGAAAACGCAGATGTCGAGGAGGAGAGAGAGAAGTAAGGAAACTTCCACATGTCACGTTATGCGACACATTAGACCAAGCACAGCTCGTACACCAATTTTTACGAACGATTTTAGTTAGAAGCACGCTAGCTTCAGAAAGTTACCTTGTTCAGCAATCAGTTGTACTATGTCTACCTGTCTGTCGGTCTGTTTGTGTTTGTGGGTGGCAGAGAGTGTGCGGGTGTAAGTGGGGCTTTTTTGTGCTAGTATGTCCGCGCGCACACGAAAGAAAGCGATTAATATCTTTCGGAGAATTATGCATGCATGTAACCCTTGAACTTTTGGAGGTGAGCGAACTTCCGGCCTTGCCAGCCGACTATATTTTGCGTGTAACGTGACTGCACCGTCAGCCTTTACTACGAAGAAATCTTGTCGAATCTGTTGTGTACACGAGTGTTATGCAATATGTTACAAGCGTCCAGCTTTGTCCTTCCCTGGATTTCCCAAAAATGAAAAAGTCAAGAAAGTGTGGCTGGTGAAAATTCGCAGAGAAGAAGCATCGTTCTTTCAGATGAGTATCGCTGTCAACACTGACTTGGAGAGTTTGCTGTGCTACGAGATCCCGATGCAATCATTTTAATTGCATTTACTTTTATTGACATATCCATATAGTAATCAGAAGTAATAATATAATTATATTTTTCTTAAAATTTGGTGAAAAACGCACAAGAACCATTTACATCACAGTTTGAGTGATCACAACGAACTGTTTACTGAAGTCGTTGCTGCGTATAAGATGATGGTGGAATTCAATTCCGGAGCTAGTGACTAGTTATCATTAACAAGTAATAGTGTATTCTCAGCAAATTCAAGGTAAAAGATTATGATCTGCTACAATTTGCTAGTTTAATTTGCCTTTCCCTCATCTAGTTGCTGACTAACTATTGAGTGGTGAACAATTATAATGGCAACATCTACCAGTCTGCGGCGTAAAGCACTAAGTCTAGTAACTGCCAAAATTTATACAGTAAAACAACATTTTGAAGTAGAAAGGAAATAAAAATAGACATGCCTTAAATTTAAAAAGAGCTATTGCACGGCAACCATCGTCGTAAGGATTTGGTGCGACTGTAGAAACGAGTGTCATATACTGCATGATGTATGAAACAAATAATAACTAGCTATAGTTTCATTAAGTATACGAGACACGATAGAATTAGCATAATAATAATAATAATACTGATAATTTATTTTGTAATGGGCCAAACCAACCTGCCAAGTTTGCTCGCATGCATTCGCACAATATGACGGACAATACATAAAAAAGACACACAGATCGCTACCACCACCCCCACCCTTTCGTAAATGCAACAACAAAAGCACACACATCCCAAGTCCACATACGCCCACATAAATACAATCATGTACGTGCAGTGTGCGCACAGGCGCCGGACTTGGTAGCAGCCATCTCTTTAAATTTTCAATTTTCGAAATGAGCAAAGCACGTAAGACGTTAGTACGTTGTGTAGTCCCTCAGTTCAGCCACACCTAAATCAAAATTCTTCACTGCCAAATTCACCCGCCTAGTTTTTACAGTGTAATAACTTCTCGGTCTTTATACTGTTACATATACATTTGTACGATAGTCATAAAATAATTTTTAAAATGTACTGTCATGCAAAACAACTTTGCTATCATTAACGTTTCCGCACTGATACACAGATCTTTGAACGAGACATTCGCCGACTTATCACGCACGTTAAACATCTATTTCTCTGCGAAATATTTGTATCCACGATTGCTTTCTTTTTGGAAAGAATCTCCTCTGTACGCATTAACTTCTCCAAAATAAATGTGAGGTACACAGTGCAGACTTCGACGACAACTCTGCAAAGCAGGTGCTACGAAGTGTCCGCAGGAGCGGAAGTTTTGGCACCTCCAAGCTCGCCGCGCATGTGTTTCGCGCATCTAGTTACGAAAAAGAGGATATACATGTTACACGCCTTATTGTAGATTTTCATACACGTCTGTTTTCTCCATCCAGCTGAGCGAACGGGTGCCAAGAAAGATGGAATCCTTTGCGTGGTGGTTGTGCTTGTTATAGACATCCTCGTTTCTGTTGATAATTTGCTCGCTGCTTGTTTTGATTTCTCGCTGTAAGTTTACAGTTTTCTAAAACTAACATCCACTTCAGGTTGATCTTTCCAGTCTTAAAGGCATAAATGATGTGTTCCGGCGGGCGCCCTGTTTCTTTCTGTTTATCAATTTCTTCCCTTGTTGTCATCTCCTCTGTTTACGCTGTACTCAGCTCTGTTTGAAACAAGCTCAGTCGCTTGATTAGTGAAAGACACGTTGTGGCGTTAAGTGTTTTTTCGCATTAATACAAACATTTTGCCATGAAGACCCATTGTTCCCCCTTAGAAAATTATTGGTTGGTTGGTTGGTTGGTTGGTTGGTTGGTTGGTTGGTTGGTTGGTTGGTTGGTTGGTTGGTTGGTTCGTTCGTTCGTTTGTTCGTTCGTTACTTCTGCCTACCTGCATGCCGTTCGTTCTTTTCTTTCTTTTTTCTTTCTTTGCGTTCATCCATTCATTCAGACACCACCACAATTCTTTTCTTTAATAGGTTTCCATTTGGTCCATCGCCATCTTTATCCTAGCCTTCCTCATCCTGTTTCTCCTTCTGTTTCAGTTTCTTCCATCACCTTCTCTCTACTCTTCTAATTTCCATCCACCCATTAGTTATCCACCCGCCTCTTGTCAGTTTTATTTAAGGATTTGTAGTTGTGTTAGTGTTAGGACTGAGAGAACATAGGACCAGGCCTGATTACATCCATCGAAATAAGCGGAACATAAATAAGGAAGCGAGCGTTTTGGACGCGGAATGGAGATACCTTGAAGAGGAAAGGACATTAACAGCCAGAGTGCAATGCGCTGTAAAGTTACAGATCGCAATACGTCTGCGAAAGTGCGAAGGAAGCTTCGGAGTAACCTGTCCTTGAACCTTTCATCCAGAAGTTATTTTTGCGTCAATCCATCAAGATAAGAACTTAACAGCGTTTTTGAAAATGCTGGCTTTCCCATTTTGACTTTTTTCTCTCTTTTGATTAAAGTAAGTCAAGACGACCTCCCAAGAGTGTTTTTCCTCAACAGGCGCTTAAACGATTTCACACGACTGCTATTTTTGGAAAGAGCTGAAAGTGATAAGTTTTATTTTAAGTAGCACTTCGCTAGAATTAATACGGTAGCAATTTATTCAGGCGTGAGACGCTGTTTTGCGTGACAAGACCTGTCTGGAAAGTACTAAAGCATGAGATCTCCGGACGATGGAAGTGATGTGTGTGTGTGTGTGTGTGAAAGTGAATCAGAACGTACGGACGTACGTATTGGCTGCTTTTTGGTTGCTTAACGTCCCGCCGCAAACTGGGTGCGTGTCAGGACGGTGGGCCGTAGGGGAGATAGGATCCTATTGTTAAAGAACCATCTGACTGATAGCTGCATTAAATACGCGGGGAATGGCCGAATGGAGTTTGCACAATGTATAGCTCCAGGAAATAACTCCTTGGTCGCACACCAGGATTCGAACAGCAACCTCCCACCTGCTAGTCTACAGCTCTACCAACTGAGCTATCCAGGTGTCTCTAAATGCTTGATGGATTCACACATCACACAGGTTTAATGAACAGCTGTTGAGGACAAACCACTTTCTTTCTTTCTTGGTTTATTTTTAATTCTTCCTTTCTTCCTATTAAAAAATGTGAAAAGAATAGGTGTTTTAGCTTTGTGAAAACATGCGGATGTGTAAAAACCTTTGTTCGGGTACCAGTTCGCTGTACTCTCAAGAAACACAAGCTATTCGTAAGAAAAACTATCTGTTCATCAGAGCTACAAAAAAATTTGTGTGGCCAAAAAGACAGACGTGTTTCAGACCACCGATTTCATTCGACTTTGTCAAATCTTTTTAGACAGTTCTTAGCTATGCAATAGAAAGACCGCGGAATGGCGACAGATAGGATGGGTAGGGTCAAAAGATGTTTGTTTAACAAACTCTAACCCTTTCTCACACGCACAAGTTTTTCGAGGCGCCGAAAGGGCGTAGTCTCGTGAACTGTGCAGAGAAACCTAAACTTTTCTTACCCTATGAAATGAACCACATTGCTGTGCCCTCTGACCTTATCTCGCTCTGGCAGCGTGCAGTCCCCTGGTGTTTCTCTCGACAGTTTTAGCGCGGAGGCTAACAGCAGAGGCAGTTTCCCGCGGTTTCCCGCCAGTGATAGTATTAAACCGCTATACTGATTTGAATTCGATAGAATACATTAGACGAAAAAGTTACCGTGTTAATTAGTATCTGGATATTTTTCAAAAATAAGTATTGTGTACTTTTTTTGAAAAGTATTTACGGATTAGCAATTTAGGATCGAGGCTGCGCAGCCAAAATCAAGCCTGTCCTTGTCCTGTTTTCATGACTTAAACTTAAGAAACACTTTGTCGACTTCGATGAGCAGTTGTATGTCCTAACTCTACAATGTTGTTAGAACGGCCCTGAAATTTTGCTTCTTGTTCAAAGTTTTCAATACCATGTTACTTTGTTAAATTTTCCATGATCCTATTTGCAAAGGTCATTGTACCAAATAAGTCGATAATAAACTTACTCTAAGAAATCCACAGCAGCAGTATGGAATCTGCGTTTCAACAAGTATATAACCTTTTTAAAAATATCCTGAAGTTCCACGCTATGTGAGTGTTATCGCTCTGGTAAGCCATTTCCTGCGTGTTGTGGGATACCAAAGACATGCATAGAGATATAGCAATACCATAAAACTGCATAAATGACCATGTGTTCTGAATCAGGGCTTAGCATTAACTCCTTTTTTCACTAGTCCCGTCGGGAAGGTTACTGTAAACTGTATACACCTGAAGATGACCTGTACTTTTCCCAGGAAGTACTCTTTCAAAAAAAAATAAAAGAATGTGTTTGCTTGTCTAATAGAGCAAGTGGCCAAAAGGTTCGCTTGTCCAATGGGAAAATTGACTTGCCCCATGCGAGCTCACATCGGGCAACATCTTATGTCACCCCCTGTAAAAGCTGTACTCCTCGACGTATATACCCTCCCCGACTACGTTTAAAAAGTCAAAGAAAATACCGCATCATTTCCGTCCTTGGGGAGTAAGGTGTGAACTCCACTCCCCTTTTCTCCAGGTCAGACTTGTAAATGGATGCCCATCCATCACTCGCTACGTGCCGTGCGGATAGAGTCAATCTCTGGAAGACAACGGTTCTTGTCTTACGACGAGTGGTGCAAGTATCTGATGTCATGAAACACTGATTCTTCCACGCCTCCCGCAGCTGACATTACGAGTCCTAAACTGAACGAGGCCACATCCCTCCGAGAAACAATAGATCCCATGTCCAAGCAGAAAACAAAGAGAAAAAAACACAATTTCGGAACTTATAATTTCAACCTTTTCTGGCAGTGGAGACGTCATCCACCGGAAATACTGGCATCGTGACAGCTCCCTGTTCGGTCGTCTTTAACAGGTTCGATATTCGACTATTGTAATGGATGGTAGTCTAGAACGGCATTGAAACTTTGCTTCTTGTTCAAAGTTTCCCGTAGTTTTCCATGATCCTGTTTGCAAAGGTCATTGTACCAAATAAGTCGATCATGAACTTACTCTAAGAAGTCCACAGCAGCAATATTTAGATACCGTGTAAAAGACACTGTCTAAATGACTGTGATTTTCTCCTGTCTGGAACGTGTTCCTTGCAGAAGTGCTTTAATTCCAGGTCACAAATCTCCCGGGATCCATGCGCAGCGGCTGGCTGATCCCTCCCCTGACGACGAGGCGAGTTTCTGCTGTCATTAGACTGGCCAGACCACTAATTCTGCAGTTGTGTTTCTTCTTTATACCTTCGGCAGATATCCGTTGAATATGAGAAACTGGAGAAAGAATTTTTTTCGAATGCACTTACCCTGCTTCGCTTAACGTTCGTAACCACCATTCCATGCAAGTGACGTAACAGTAAGGGACAGGTTAGCTGTAACAGTGAGTAGCAATTCCCTTCTAACAGGGGTTCCTTCAAACTTCCCTGTTTACAAATTTCAAACATTCGAAAGGCAGAAAACCTCTCCGCGATCGTCTTACATAATACACTTGGATCGATCTTACATCCTAAGATCCTGAGTACATAATACACTTGGATCAATCTTACATCCTAAGATCCTGAGTACATAATACACTTGGATCAATCTTACATCCGAACATCCTTAAGTTTGTCCCGCCTAGAGCGCCCTATACGTCGGTTAATGAAATACAACTGTTTTGACAACACCTTAAAAGGAAAACTCAGTTGATGGACGGACGGAATCACCGCTGTATTTCCCCAGCTCAGGCAACATACCTTCTGCATAAGAGGAAGTCTGAACACATCAGCCTTTTTAAGATAGCTGTAAAGCAAGGACAGGTGAAGACAGCTGTATGACTTACTCGTAAAGATTTCAGTGTTTGACGACGCGAGTTTTACGGTTTCTACTTTGTTTTCGATGAAAACGATTTGACCGCAGAAAGACGTAAGTTAAAATACGGGACATATCTTTACAGCGCTTAGACTTACAATCTGACTAACAAGTTCATGTACGCTTTAACAGGTGTCTACTTGAGCTTTTGATTTGAATGATACTGCGCTGCTGAAAAAGACGACGACACTTTAATCTGTGGATGCGTAACGTGGCCACGTTTCATAACCAGCAGCAATAAAATATATAGAACTACGCGTTCTCTGGATTTCTTGGCGCCAGCTGGAAAGAGAGCGCGCCGTTTTTTTGGCCTTCACCCGTATGTACCACGTATCGACACACGACCATTCTCATCAGCTTTCAGATAAACTTTACAGAACTTCCGTTCTCTAGGCGTAAAGATCTTAGAGTCACGTGCTCGCACGCTACCGGAAGACTTTAGACGAAATGTCTCTCCATATGGTGGGGATTGGGGTGAGAGCACCCCACAAGGCCCCTAATGAACGTGGGAAAGCGCCCAGATTAACCGAGCTCAGATAACGTTGTGCAATCATCAGCCCGCACTCACAGCCGGCTCAGTGACCCGAACAGAGGTCCGCTCAAAGAGAGCCAGGAAGCGGGTCGGTGCCGCCTGCAGAGGTCTATCAAATCTAGCGGCATCACAAGCCAGGAGTAGGTCGGCACATTGCGATGAGCAGAGTTTTACTTTCAAGCTTCAGGAGTCGGCGCTAGGAGACGGTGCACTTACTCCCACCCCCCACCCCCCACCCCCGCTTCCCCAGCACGTACTCTATGCTTTGGAGGAAGATTCGTGGTGAGTAAAAAGCTTGTGTCCACACTGTGACGTCATTGTTTCTTCCACTGGGAGATATTTATTTTCCAGATGTGGTTGTGATATTATTTTGCTGTACTATTTCCTGCACGTTTGACTCGTGCTTCACAACAGTCAAAAAATCACGTGGTAATACAGAGATTGATGGATTGATTGATTTCAAATCTCTCCCTCGTTCCTTTCCCTTCCGGCGTCCCTTCCTGTTCCAGTGCTTAATACTTCGGTGTTTTTTCATAAGCCTGTCTGTTGATTCAAGCGAACGACATGACACCTGAAAGGTTCCCCAGTGTAGAATATGGGGAGAAAAGCACACAGCGGGGGAGGGAAAGGGTTCGAGTGAACGACCCAACCAGAGGATGAAGCCGGGCAGCAGAATAAATGGCGTCGCAGCTCCAACACGTGCCCGGATGTCTTTTTAAAAACTTAGGCCGGTGAGACGACCTTGCGCGGGTGTGTGCTCGCTCTCTCGACACAGAGCAGTCGCGACGCTGCGTGTTACGAAATGGTTCGACCAGGTAGGTAATGCTTTTGTGTTCTTCGCAGGACTTTGCAAAGCCTAACCACGTGTGCAATTGAGTTTAAGACCACAGGTAAGGGTGTTGTGCTTTTCTTTGTGGGCTAAAAAGTTCACATTTTTTAAAAACCCAAATATTTGTCGCCGCTTACGGTGATGGAGTTTTTGTGGGAGACCGTTGTATCTTTGGGTGTGCACACGTCCCTGCATGCATCCACGCGTGCGTGCGTGCGATATCGCACCCATGTGTAAGACAGTCAGTATTGATCTAGTTTTACCAGTTACTGGATTCATTCATCTCCTTCTACTTCGATTTTTGCTTAGTGGCTGACAAAATAATTCTTCCCCTCGATTGCAATTTCTGTCTCTGTACCGTCCTCATACACGAACTCACGTACTCACTCGCTCACACAAACAGCCACCCCCACACACCATCTCTCGCGCGTTCGCTGACTAGCTTGCAAAGTTTCTCCCACTCGCTCGCTGCTGTCGTACGCCCATCCACACCCACCCTCTTCCGGACACACGTGCGCGCCCTGATTCCACCCCCACCGAACTAACAGAAACTTCCCATCTCTACCACTGCCGCTACAGCTACATATTTCTCACCAAATCCCCTCCGCTTTGGTCATCTTTGCCATACAGGCCATCTAGCGACCGTCAGTTTTGTGGGTCGCATCTGCTACTCGCACCTGCTTCCTTCATGACTCATTTCCAGGTGTCTGCATGGCTGCAGGGGCGCCATCGATTCCACCTGCTGCTTGCTGCCATTCAGCCTGTCAAATCTGAACGCTTTAGCTATACACCTTCCCTTTCTCGTGTGTGACATTTTAAAGCCATTTCTTTCTTTCGGATTTTCATTTGGAGATGAGAGAGAGAGAGAGGAGATGATGGTTGGGCGCAAGTGCGTTTCGTGCAAAAACGAAAGCAGGTTTTTGACGCTGCTCAGAAACATGCGGTTTTCGTAAACGGACATTTCTCGCAGTGTGAATGACGAATGTTTCCGTTGCACATCTACATTAAAGCATCAGGCGCGTATTTTTTTTTTAAGCGACCCACTCCACGTCGCTCACAACATTCGGATAACCGGTGAGGCAGCAGGTAGCTGATGTACGTGGCATGCAGACTGATGTTGCCCGTGCAGTGTAAATTCTCTTCAGCTATTTTCGCCACCGCAGGAGATTCTTTTGCATTTTTAGCGCGCTCTTTGAACTACAAACACGCTTCTGTTACTTGTGACATTGATTTATGAAAGCAGTGTCATCAGTATTAAAAGCGGGCTGACAGAAGGTTTTCCTAGCTCCACTCTTTGTGTGTGCGTACATACGTGTGTGTATATGTGTGCACACCCGTGCGTGAGGGGGTAATGTGTGTGTGTGCGCGCGCGTGTGTGTGCGCGCGTGAATGGGGCGGGGGATTGATTTCCTATAGGGTTCGGCATTCCTGTCTGGGTGAAGGTACACTGTTCCGTAAGCAGTAACCGTTAGACCACCGAGGTTGTTTCCAGAGAAGGAACCTCAAATATTCGTGAATAGGCTTCTGAGGTATCCTTGTATCCTGGCGAAGGAAAGCGATTAATATCATTTCCAATTGCCTGCAATTACAGGCGAAAATAAGCTGAAAATGCAAACATCCACTGCAGGCTGCTAAACGGAAACATTTCTTTGTTCCATGCGAAATCATGCAGCCCACTGCTAATAGAAAGTGACCTCATCATATCGTCCCTTTGTATCGTCTGTCTCCGGGTTGCAAGGAGTTACACTGTGCCAGGCTAATGCGTGGTTACCATGCAGCGACAATCTTAGCTGACCTTTCAGCACTTTCCTGGCAAGCCCAGCAAACGACATAGTCTCAGTTAAATGCCACCGGACATGCATTTAGGGGGACTTAAATGTCCTCACCTGTGACACAAAAAGTGTTATGCACCCTCTCCCCCAAAACAGCGGAGAGTGAGAAGGCAGCACACAGACTGTAAAGGTCTTGGGATACGCATTCGCTCAGCTGGTTACGAGAGTAAAGGTCACGAATAGATAAGTTTTTGTCTGTTGTGCTGCTTACATAGTGAACACAAAAGTCCTTGGTCAGAAAGATGCCGCAGATGGATTAACTGGACAGCCACAGCATCTAGAGGTGCTTTTTAGAGAGTGCTATCCATCGGTTATCAAAAGTGTGCTGCAACTTTGAATCATGAAACAAGAAAACGTGTTTTCCATTTTCCGTCTCACCATGTGACAGCAGCATGGCCGAAAGTTCTTACGATGACAGGTTTAGACGTGCAGCGCGGCTTAACCTCACGTGAAGGGAAGGTGCAAAGAGATGTATCTGAATCATGCAGCGAATGGTTGCAAGGATCTGCGAGAGTGATGTGTGTTTGTATATGTGTGTATTCTTGTGGCTGGAAATTAATGTACATGTGTTTGAGTGTGTTCTTGTGAGCAGATGTACGTGGTGCGTGTGTTAAGGTTTATGCCTTTTATGTGTGTGCGTGCGTGAGCGAGATGGACAGGCTGAAAAATGTCGTGTGTATCTCTGTGTATATTTGTGTATGCATACCCACGTCTCTCTCTCTCTCTCTCGTGTGTGTGTGTGTGTGTCTGTGTGTGAAGAGAGAGTGGGACATAAAGATTACACGAAAGCAGGCATGAACGGTGTATGGGCGCCACGTTTCGGATCATCTGGTTGGCGAACTTAGGTCTTGACTGCACTGTTTACTCTTGTTTTATCTCGGGGAAGGAGCTGGAGACTTGCAAAATGTCCGCGAGATGTCCTCCAGATGGAGCTTGCATGGTTAACGCCAGCTCGAGCAGAGCAGTACGCGAGATAAGGGGCAGTGAATGGAGCCATTGATGGGCCACATGACGGTGTCGCTCATATGTCTGCGAAATGCGCGCCCGTCTTCTTGGATGGTCGCCCTTTAGTCACGTGATTAGATCTTATCATTGATGACCTGTCTGTTAGTAACGTTGTGGGTACGTGTTTCTGCTTTGCGCGTTTGTTCGTGCGTGAGTATGTGTGCGTTTGTGTGTGGGCTCTCTGTGCGTCTGACGGTGCATCACGTGAAAAGGGCGTAGGCCTTGCGGGCTGAGCGTCAGTATTAAATAATTATATCTTCCTGAATTTAGCAACCCTGGCTTAGGAACATGGGGCTCTCTGCCCCCGCTCACCCCGTCCTGTTTTAGTGTGGGTTTGGTAGGACGGGCCAAAGAGAGACCTGTTATGCTAACGATTCCAGTGTTTTTTTGGTAAGTGTTTCGATTAATTAACTAAAAATGTCATTAATTAACGTTGCTCTCATTCTACGTTAAACGTTATTGCTAAGTTTACGTTAGGTTCTTTCAAACTAAGTTTGAGTGATGGCACTATTATTTTGTTGTGGGTTCCTCTTAATTAATTTAGCGAAGTAAAAGAAGGGAGAATAAGACAACAACAGGAGCGGAAACTGGAAGGAAAGAGGGAGGAGGTGCTTGGAGAATCAGGAGCAGTGAGAGAGCGGAAGAGGTGATGGAAGCGTTTGGATGCTGCGTGTAGACAGTGCAGCTGGCAGGAACTCAGAGAAGATGACAGACAGGAACACTCGAAAGCTGTCAGGGAAGACCCAAAAAAAAAAGAGAGCCTGCATCATCTAACAAGAATTCAGTAGTCTCATCACCGTTATTGCTAGCATTGCGCAAAATTGGCGCAAACGCTGATCTTTCTCGCAGTGTGGAAAACACTTTCCCCCCGACGGAGTGTCTGTGATCATTTCCTATCAGCCTTTCCTCCAACTTTTTTCTGAAACCTGTCTGCCCTCTCACATAACTGCAAAACAAAATGCTTTTGTTATTTATAGTTGTTAACGCAGCTAAAAATACCCACAGAAACTCGATAATAGGCATGGAATAGCATCTTTACTCCGTCTACCGCGAATTTTTGCAGCTTGATTGGCAAGCCTTCCTCTCCCTCCACCTTTCTTACAGTTTATGACATTGCCAAATGTGACTTGTTGACTACATTGTGTCATCAGAATTCTTGCCATTTTATGTGTTTACCGCGTCGTCCTATATTTGCGGAAATGACCTTCAGTTATTCAAGGCTCGGTCGGAAGTAACCGATAAATATATTTGTGAAGACAGTGTGCAGATAGTGAAAATAATGTGTAGCCCTCCACAGTACGCGAACGTGTGATTTACAGTCAGGCATTTTGTGCTGTTCGCCTCAAATCATTTTGAGACAACTTTGTTTCTTTATTTCTTACTTGTTCTCTGGCTGTCTGTTTCTCTCGCTAGTATGAGCAGACATGGCAACGGGCAACCGGAGATGCCGGAAGCCGATGAGTTCACTTCGGGAGGCCGTCTGCATCTTGGTATTCGTCACTCTGGCGTCCATGGCGTTGACCTTTCACCTCAGCCATCACCTGACTGGTCTGCTTCAGCCTGTGCAGTTGCCACTTGAGGACAACAGCATTGGACCTTACGTCAGCAGTCGCACAGACTTGGAACAGTCGTTACGTCGGAAATCGTCCCAAGAAGCCCGTGGCGGTAACAACACCGGAAGTTACGGATTGTCGTCTGCTTCCAGGTTGTCATTTCAAGAGGCGCATGCGTCCTCCACTTCTGCAGCGCGGTACGGACAGCTCGTCCGTCTTCTGCAAGAGGTAAGTAGGGTTTTTTCCCCAAATTTAAGCAGTTCGACAGCAGATACTGATGCGTGCATGTCATTCTTCACTACATCAAAAGCCCGCATGTGTTCACTGTGAAATGTTTTTTAATTTGTAGTCGAACTTTGATTGTGAAACGACTTTAACCATTTTCTCAAATACAGCCGAATATGTATTTCGTTGTCTTTAGTTTAACCAAGGCTACGGGCACTTCCGTATGTACGGACAGAAGATGTGAACGTCGCTACTCGCATAACCCAGACTTGGGCAGTCAGCAAGCGAGTCTCCTTTAAATACATAACATTGCCCACAAGTCTGCGCAATAAACAGCGTTTTCTTTTCCACTTCGACTTCATTTTGAAATGTTAATCGGCACGTTTCTGAAAGAACAGGCCATCACACGCTTGGGCGCTCACACCTTCCACCCCTCCCCCACTTTCTTTGTTTTATTTATATACAAGTCCTGAAGCTCCACAGAGTTACGATAACAACAGGTGCATCAACAGCCGGTAGGTTTACGTCTGGGTCGCCTTGCATCTGCAGTTCCGGACATAAAGCTGTCTCTTTCGCCCTGTGTATTTTACGTGCGACTAAAATGTAAACGCGCATGCGCGCCACCCTCTGGCTGAAAGCTTGAAGCATGTTTTCGAACACAATACAGGGATCAAGTTATGTCTGTATGGCTACTCGATACTGTCGAGGGCATTTCTAATCCGAGTTGTCAGTCCAAGTTAATCTCCTTCTCAGTCATGAGGAAAGGCATAAGAAAAGAACAATACGGTGGCATTCTCTGAGTGGCCTGCTCATACCTGGCCAGAGCATGACCAGACACCTGTTGTTTTGACAACAGTGGCAGGTTTTGTATGGGACTGACTACAGATAGTTTTCCTCCAACTGCGCAGCATTGGCACACACAGCTTTTAGTTCCGGGTTTGGATTGAAATGTGTCAGCCAGCCCTCCTGACGCTTTCACAATCTTCTTCCCCACCCCTCGCTACCCCTTCCCCTTCTTTTGTTTTTTGTTTGAGATGTGGGTTTACCATCAGATGGTTCATTAAATGTTATCGCGGAAGGAATAACACCCGCTGTCATAAAACAGCTGTGGTTAGAACAGACGTTCACATTACACTAGCGAATACTGGCTGTTAACGGCTGCCAGGATGTAGCAACTGTTTTCTGTATCACAAAGATGTTGGAAAAGAGCGAAAAGAGGGTGGTGGAGGAATGATCTGATTGGCTGGTGGCCTCCAACGAAACTGGATAAGGGGGATAAGCAGGAGGTAATTAATGACCGCAGGCGTGGAGAGAACTCTGCGCTACTGTACGGCGCCGACTCGCACCAGGTGGTTCGCGTTCATGTAATCAGCATTACGTCATCGGATCGAGCAAAAAACTGGAAGGAGTGAGAAAAAAAACCAGAACAGTAACTTTGTTTTAAACAGCTTTGGACACTTCTGTGTTGACCTTCATGTGTTGAAATAACGTTTGTAAATCTTTACTCATACTTTGAACTGTACAGGGAGATTATTGTCTGGTGTTCTGAACTTAAAAAGTGAGACATTGATTAAAAGCAGAGTTGTATTCACCTCTCGCAAGAAAATGTATCTATAATTCCAGTCTATATCTTCGCATCCTATTTCAGAGAGCCACATATGTATAAACTGGTTAAATAGGCACCTTTTAACCCTTTCGAAAGAGAGCTGTAAACTTTCTTGTAAGTACAATAAGTCGCATTTACCAAAATCAACTTCATTGTTAAATATGGGAAGCTTCCTTATCTTACCCTATAAGAACACAATGATTTTCGTTTCCTTTACAGTAACAGGAAGATGCTATTTGTTACGTATTCTGATAATGAATCTACAGCCTGCTACAAAGGTTTTTTTCCCGATTCAGCACAAGTTACAGTGTCGTCTGCATACAGCAGTAGAAACATTTGGAATAAATCATCCCTTACTTTTTGCCCCCATCGCACAGTACAAAATTACCGCAAGGCGGAACCACTGTCTTTGTGAAACATCGACAGATTCGGGACGGGATGCTATAGATAGCTCACAGCTGTGATAATATTCTCTTGGGGCAGAGGAGAACGAACGAACGAACGAACGAACGAACGAACGAACGAACGAACGAACGAACGAACGAACGAACGAACGAACGAACGAACGAACGAACGAACGAACGAACGAACGAACGAACATGAGGGCCCAGGTTCCAACATGTAAGGACGCATTTGTTGTGTAGAGATAAGGGGTACGAAATGCCAAACAGCCATGCTCTGGAGAGTGGGACAAAAGATTCTTTTCACAGAGAAAATCAACTACGGGTTTGCAGAAGAGGTGCAGTCTCGTGGTTGGTGAGGTGAAACTCGATGGTCTCGTGAAGGCTTCGTGTGTTCTGTACAGGAGGTTGTGTTGAGCACTCTTTCACTCGCTCTTTCTTGGAAAAGAAGGCGGCTGATGATTCAGGGGAGGAGAGCTCAGCCTCAAAAGACTTAAAGGTTTGCTAGACTGAAATTATTTTCTTCGCAAAATGTGGCTACCACTTTATTACGACGTTTAAAAGTTCTTGACAGGCTAGAAAGTACACCTTTCTTTTGCTAGGAACAGAGGCTCCCATTATTGACATGACCATCCGTGCACAAAGATTTCACATCTGTCACGTCATTATGGGGCGTGTACACGCTGTCTAATGGCGCAACCTTGTGTTTCCGCTGACTCAAAGGTGGATCATGGTTCTCTTGGGGTGGGGGGGGGGACGATAAAAGTCAGCATACACCTGAGCGGAAGTAATGACTGGTCAAACGTAACGTGGCCATTTCTAATTATTGCCGACACAAAGCCTTAACATAACGTCCACCTCTCTCTCTCTCCGCATGGCCCCTTTGCCCCCCCCCCCCATAATCCGCCCCTGTGACTGTACGGAGAATATTTATGTGCTACAACGTTGTCTGTACTGGAAGGCAGTTATTTCACACACGGGATCAAGATCAAAGCTGTCATATTATCTTCAGAGTCTGGCACGAACGTTTCATCCGACCAAGCTAGCAGATCCAATCTTTGATGTACGCCAGTGTCGCTCTGGGGCAAACCCAGACAATTGTTTGCGACAAGCTGAAGGTGCACCGCACTTGCAGCCACTTAACTGCTGCCAAGATTCCTGCGTCTGACACGGCTCTCAAGGAAAAAAAATTTTTAAAAAAACACGCAGCAGCTAGAGAGGATCCTCGGAGAACGAAGTCGAAAGTAAACAAGTAAAACAAAGCTGCAGTCATTCCACCTTTCACGCTGGGTTAAGATTAGTTTCGCTTCCGAGACACTAGCTTAGACGGAACTCGAAACATGACAAAACACAAAAATATCTCCATCAGCACGCAGCCACCACCTACTGTAGGTCTTTCCGCTTCCCCGCAGGCTCACATCTGCCACACGCTGTTTTTAAATGTCTGTCGGAAACGGATTCACAGAAAGTATCGCCCATGCACCAGATCTGTGATTAGTTTCTGTTTTAGAAGACAACGCCTTCATACTGTACTGAGCAGCAGGCAATCGGCAGGTGTCCAGATATGCACCGGTAGAATTTCTCAACGGTTTCGTTTCGGAGTATATTTCTCAAGAACGATCACTATTCAGCCTCTTCCTCTTCGTCTTTCTTCTTCTTTTCCTCTTCCTCCTCCTCCTCCTCCTCCACCACCACCACCACCCCTACACTTCTTATTCTTTTTCATTGGTACGGCAAAAATTTCTATAGATCTCTCTTATTGTCTCAGAAAAAAACCCAGCCGAGGAAATATGAGAAACACATTTACTTTGTTCTGTCAAGAAGCTGCATCACTTGACGTGACACGTAGAGTTGATGACAGAAGCAAAGAGAGGCAAGAGGCGAGCAAGAGATCTCCTCCCTCCTTTCTCGCTCTTTCTCAGCTGAAACGTGACAGCTGCCCAAACTGTTAACGAAGAAAATGTAGCAAAAACGAAACAGGAAATGAAATGGAATGATTTCTTCTTGAAAGGCTTGATACCAGAACATCACTGACAATAACAACACTGACATGCGCACAAGTTGTTGACGCCTTTCTATTTTTATCGGCACCTCTGCTGCGCGCCAGGTTGCACCGATGTTCAGAGGACTTTGTATCAGATTTGTCATAAAGCGGTTTTTGTTTGGGACGCATGATAAGGTTTCCGTCTGGAAGCCCAGTCTTGGCTGGGTGCGCTGTGATGTTAGACTGCAGGTTGTTTGTACAGCCTCTTCTGCGTCGAGGTAAGAAAACTTCAGTCTGGAAAAACCACAGGTCAAGAGCGCTTGGGTGCTTTTTTTTCCAAAATAAAAGTGAACATATTAAAAAAGGGGTTTGGCCATAGTCCATTGTGCATCAGTACTCTGACATTTTTCTTTCTTTGTTTTCTTAATGGGCTGTGAGCACGTTTCTGGGCCACGTGCATCTGATGTTCTTGTCCATCC
Source organism: Lanistes nyassanus (assembly GCA_004794575.1). NCBI lineage: Eukaryota > Metazoa > Mollusca > Gastropoda > Architaenioglossa > Ampullariidae > Lanistes > Lanistes nyassanus. The sequence goes on along the minus strand of SMGT01014779.1, from coordinate 46,570 downwards.
ACCCGCCTTCGTGTGGTGATGGCTAAATCGACGAAGATTCGTGTGCTGTACTGTGACGTCACTGAAAATTGCGGACTGCTCTAAAGTAACGGAAAATGCGCGAGCAGCTTCTTACAGTTACAATAAGCATGTTCTGCCGTCGATTAGGATAGCCGTGTGGTAAAAAATGTTGGATGTAACAGCCGAAAACACGGTGGTTCAATTCTCTTATTCCCGTTTTCCCTATTTATTTTTTAAATTTCTTTTTAGTTTGTTCGCGGTCCGGGTAGGGGTAGGGGAGGTGTAGGGGTGGGTCGGGGTTAGAGTGTAGGTACCAACTCATTCGCTTCTATTGTAAAGAAGTCGCAACCACTGAAGTCGTGACGTCACACAGTACACGAAACTGCGTCGATATAGCCATCACCCCTCCCATGCCCGCTCTTTCTGTCACTATTAGGTTAACTGCTTATGTTTTGTGCATTTAATTTTTAACTGACGATGTTGTTTACAAAGATGTTCCAGCAGATCTGCAGCCTCTAAATAGCATTTGTTATTTCAGTTATCAGTTCTCTCATCAGTGGAACGCCTGCCACATGCTCGTGCGCGCCACGCACTCACACACACACACACGAACCTGCACAGTGAGGGCAGGGGAGTCAGAGAGAAGGAGAGAGGGTAGCAGACCATTTTTGCTCGTGGGGTTTATACATTAACTGGTAATATCACCGTGGCCTGGGAATATAAAGAAAGGGCTCCTGTCGGGTTTTTTTTCAGCCGTGTCTTAGGTCTGGGACTTCCATAGCTCCAGTTCATGCACGAGCCTATAGAGTTCTCTTCCTCACAAGGTGTTTATGAGGCTGATTTTTTTTCTATTTCTTTCATTCGGCAAGCCGGAAACGTTAACACTGCAGTAAGCTTCTCGACGTTTGGGGCGAGTTTTCTAGGGGGAAGGATCTCAAGTGACGCTAGGTTTCAACGACTTAACGTCGGTTAGCTCGCCTCCCTTAATTGTTTACTTATTTTTATCTGTCGTGTGGGAAACTGATGTACGCAGGTGCTAAGCCTCTTGGGTGAGTCGATATCACTGTAATTTAACTAGAAACACGCCAGGGCGTGCCCGAAACCCAGGCGGTGACAGCTAGGGGGATATCCGTCTTCATTAAGCGAGTTTTGTAAAGGCACAGAAAAAGTTCTTCCGAAGGGGTTTTTGTGGCAACGGGACAATGAAAAATTCTATTTGTCTTTGTCACGCTCGCTAGCGCACGTGTGTGAGGCTTGATCCCGATGAAAACAGACTATTTACATGAACCTGATGAAATATTGCTATTTTTCCCCATAATCATGTACTACCTACATGTTCTTGATATAAACGCTGTATTTTACACGATTCTGATGAAACACGTGGACATGCTTTAGCGCACACATACACAAGCGCAAAATATTCAGACATTAAATCACACAAAAGGCATTGGGGGTCAGATTTTCCCAAGTTTGCCTACTCTACGATCACCTCGCATTCTCTCCACTCGGAGCCCTCGCAGCTTGCGCATGGGGGGAGTCAACTCAACCGATAAGGGAGGCCACTTAATTGACAGTAGTTTACACTAGACCTGTCCACCTCGTCAGTCAAGGAGAAGACAACAGTGGAGCGCTGTCCCTGCTGCAGACGCTGCCGGATGGTGTGAGATCCACTCGACCATCTCGCCAACAACGGCGTCAGTGTCCTCGTTCCTCTCCCTCCCACCCCCTGGACTCCCACCTCCTTCCCGCTGCCGAAAATCCAGGTGTCCTGAGTGTGTTTTCCATCTGTCAAAACAACGTAAAAATGTCACCCTGACCCGAGCAAATAGTTATTTTCCCCTGAAGTCACTTCAGTCCAGGAATGCGGTGACCGACGTATTTACGAGCTATGTAGATATGTATCTACTACACTTTTATCTATAATTCATGCTGTTCAAAAATACGTTGCATAATTCAAATTCTGAGACAATGGGGGCACGTAGACTCGTGCACTCTAAATATTTTAACATTATTACATATAAAAATGTTCATCAATGCGATGCGTTTGTAAATAGTATGTAAGATGTGTACTACATGTGTCCTAAGTGTTCTTAACATACCACTTGACTGAACACTTGCTGCTGGCACACATTTAGAGCATTATCAGAACACCATTTATACATTTTTGGGCCATTTCAACACTTTCAAGAACACAGACCAGAACACTTTTTACACTAAAACGTTCTAGATCAATGTAAAATGCGTTCTGTTTCGGTAACAAAATAAGTGTTCTAACTTGAATACTTCTTGTTTACAGTGTGTTCGTATAATCCTACGACATGCGACGTCATCTCCGGGAACACATTTCTTTCTTTCTTGAACTGTTTACACTCCAGCACATCTCCTTCCAGTATTTAAATGTGCCGTTCAAAAGGTGACGATCTGTCAAGGCTGGATTTTAAATTCCTGTTTCTCTCTTTTTCTTATGTGCCACCTGCAGCCTCAACTGATACCTTCCCATCCACCCCCCCCCCCCCCCCCCCCCCCCCCCCCCCCCCCCCCCCCCCCCCCCCC
>SMGT01014779.1:13305-42262 GCA_004794575.1 Lanistes nyassanus | reverse complement strand
CCCCCCCCCCCCACACACACACACTTAATCACCCACCACACACCACCAGACACGCGCACCCACACACATATACAAAAAATGAGCTTCAGTTTTAAATGCTAATCTGAAAACGAAATTATTTTTTTATAATGAATCGGTTAAATAAATAACTGCGTTAATACACAAATGTGTCGTCTGTGTCTGTCCTCACAGACAGAGGAGCAGCTGCAGTCTCCGAAAGATGGCGCCGTGCATGTCGTGGTGCGGGGTGTCAGTCCGTGGAGGGAGCGCGACACGTCACTGGTGGAGCTTGCTTTCCGAAGACATTCCGCCAAGGTTCAATTCCATTCGAACCAAGGTGTGTAGTAATAATACCAGAACCTCTACATCATCATCGACACTATCCTCGTCATTGTTGTTGCCTGCAACAATCAGCGTCGATCTCAGCCTCTTCGTTCATTCCTTTCTTCGTAGTATTGATCGTTCTGTCTGTCCGTCCGTCTTCCTTTATTTTCCTTCTGTCTTTTTCTGTCTTCTCCCCTCTAATAGGTTCTCGCAATGTAGTAAATCGGTTCTGAATATTATTTGCATAAATCGGGATTTTTTGGCTCCCAGTTCATCCTGACCTGTTGAATAAGCTGTTCCGGAGAACATGAATTATCACGCCATTAGGTTTTTGTTGCAAGTCCACAATCTAACTTTTGAAAAAAAATCTTCAGGTCATGTTCCCCCTTCAGCCTCGAAATGATATTTTCCATTTTACTTTTGTCTCATCATAAATTCTAGAAAAAGAGCGACACAACAGTCAGTGGAGCATACTTCTGTGCCTGAACTCCAGCGACACCGCTCCGGACGAGTGTGTAGTCACCTGCAGTCAAGGTCCTCTGAAACGTCACCAGAAGGTAATCGTTGTGAAATGATAATAATAATCAGAATGCTAAAGGGATAAAATGAAGTTATTACTATCAAATTCTAGCCAGTAGCTGTTCTCTTCCTTGCTGGCAATTCCCTATTTCTTGTAAGACAAGGGCAGATAACTGTGCCGTGCCTAATTATGAAAACCAATGCCAAATGCGGATCCCGGTCCGTAGTACATAATATGTACATAAAAACGTAATAAAAATATGTGAGTTGAATAATGCTCGATACCTTTCTTACCCCCTTATTCTGCTTGTCCTCTCACCCATCCGTCCGTCCGTACGTCTGTCTGCGGTCAAGAAACTTGGCGTAAAGTAAACGAACAGCTTGTCCTTCGTGTATGAATTTGGTGTCTGTTAAAACAAAATAACCATCCCTTTGTAATTCGTACGCGTATACAGTTAAAATGAAGTTTAATATCCCCAAACGATGATGGTAAAAGGATGAAAATGTTATCTGCCATCCATTGCCGAGGCTTGGAGAGGGGGAAAAATAAATACATCACAAGGACCCGGATGTTATTGTTTCTCGTTGTTTCACGAGACTGGCACGCGCGCACGTCCTGCCCGTTCATGTAGGCTAAAAGCAGACTTTGTTTATGTTAGGGGATTTTGTCCCTACATAAGACAGCGATCGGAAGTGGGGGTATTTTGCCTTAGGACGGCCGTGAAAGGGGTCCGATTCGTTATGGAGGAGGTATGACTGACACTCTTTACGTTAGCAACTTCATTACTAACTACTTCAGAGAGTTGAGTGTCGAAATCGGTAAAGAACAAACCTTAAGTACTTTCGACCCGCAAGGCCATCGCATTTGATAGCGTCGGATATAGCGTCATTACCTCCTCAAAGTACCTCATAACCCCTCCCCTTTCTTTGGTCACCGGGGCCTGGATAGCTCAGTTGGTAGAGCTGTAGACTAGTAGGTGGAAGGCTGCTGTCGAATCCTAGTGTGGTCAAGGTTTGTTTTTTTTCCTGGAGATAAACATTGTGCAAACTCCATTCGGCCATCTCCCCGCATTTTAACTGCCTGTCCACTATGGCCATCTTACTGCAGCTATCAGTCTGGTGGATCTTTCAGTACATAGCTTGGGAATAGAACCCCATTCCCTCTGTAGTCCCCTATCCTGATATGCACCCAGTTTGCGGCGGGACGCGTATCTGTGTGTCTAAGGAATGCTAAATATAGATTTAAACAAATATGTATATATAATGGAAAACTGGTGGAAAGTGTCGCTCGGAAAACATAATTCCCCAACCGCATTTAATTAGAAAATCCAGGTGAGGGTGACGTTCTATCTGTTCTTTTGCAGGTAAACATTATTCCCAAAATACAAATGCTTCTCCATCGGCCAGAAATACTTTGTTCCCAGACGAGTAATCCCACCGAAGGTTTGTGTAAGTGGGTGTGCGTGAGAATGTGCATGCGCTTGCGTGTTTACATGTGTGTGACAAAATTCATTTTGCTTTCTAGTTGAGACGTTCCAGACCTTGTGTCACCCACATCATTCCCTGTCAACTGTGTTTCTCCAGCCCTTAAGTTGTCTAGTGAACAAGTGCACTTGTCAGGAGGATAAGGTCTACTATTTAGAAACGAATAGAATAATATGTAGGGCAGAGAGAGAGGGAGAGAGGCCGCTGTGCTGTGAATAATAAACTGTACACGAATTTACTCCTTGATACGTGAAACTCGCAACGCCTTCTTCGAAATAACTGATGAGAATGTTGATGGTGGTGGTTCACATTATGACGATGACAGAGGTGTTGACGGTGGCGATGACGCAGATGATACTGATGACAGTTAAGGTGACAACAAACAAAAACGACGACGATGATGATTGTGGTGGATAGTGACCTGCAGCTAATGAAATATCAACGTAGTAGTGTCTTATAGTTAGTTCGGTTTTTAGCGTCCTGTTTACCTCATGGATTGTAGGAAACTGGTGTGGGACAGACCTTCGCTGCACCAACATATCTTCCCTGTTTCCACCCGATAATGTTACCCGGCTGCCCCAGGAATCCGCGAGCTGTGAAAAGTTCCCCACCTTCGTACTTCCTTCCACCTCCTCAGCCGGCATGGCGCTAGTCCCATGCTCTGGAAACAATGGCAGGTAGCAGCTGGATGTCAGAGTTATGTCCGCTTATGTTTCCTGTCTCTCTGGAATCGCTTATTTTGTGTATGATTGACAGGATTTTGCTGCCTTTTCATCGGGTGTGGAGAACCAGCGAGGAATAAACGAGCGTAGAAAACACGGTCGCGTGCAGGTGCAGGATAGATGCGATGCTAAGGTGCACGTGCAAATTATCTCTCACTTTACTCACTCGTCTGATCTCGATGTCTTAATCCTCTCGTTCGTTCGTTGTCTGTTCTATTCTGTTCATCTCTCTGTCTATCTACGTGTTCAGAGAGACAGAGAGAGGGGGGAGAGGGAACACAGAGAGAGAGAGAGAGAGAGAGAGAGAGACGGAGGGAGAGGTTTGGGGGGAGAGAGGGAATAGGATGGAAGGGAAGGGATGGAGGGAACTAGCGGACGAGAAAAATGCCATAACAGGTGGTGTACGCATGTTTACGCATGTGTACAAAATCATCAGAAGGGAAATTATAATCAACCAACCTTTGTAAACATTTATTGTGATCCAATCTATTAACAGCAAGTATATTTGCATACGCAAGTATGGCCGTGCACACACCCATCATGAATGAACTTGTAATCGACCAGCTTAAATAAGTAGTACACATTTCTTAGATTTCTGCAGCAGAATAACGATGATTAAAAAATACACAAGAAAGTTATATAGTCTATGGCAAGAAACATTGATAGAAGAGGAGGAAAGCCCTACACTTTTCCAGGTCATAATTAAGCAAAAAAAGGGGTACAAAAGAAATACATGTAAAGCTTCTATGCTCATCTACACCTCCAACATGTGTTAAAAATGAGAGAAGAGTTTTACAGACCTTAGATGGGAAGAAATCTTTCTCCACCCCTTTACTACTACTCCAGATACGAAATTTAGATGGTCCCAATACCGAATTAACCACCACATCATAGCTACCAATTCACTATTGGTTCGTATTAGATTAAAGAACTCAAACCTATGCTCGTTCTGTTCACTATCTGAAGAGACAATTGAACATTTATTTTTTACTGCAATATTGTTAATAACTTCTGGAACATGCTTTTTGCAAGACTGAAGAAGAAGAAGTGTGTTCACTGTGATTAATTAGAACTCACAAAACAACTAATTATATTCGATATTGACAATGACTGTATAACAGGTAAGACTTTTAGTTTGATTTTACTTATGGCCAAGTTTAACGTTTATCGAAGTAAATGTTTAAATAGACGCATCAGCTTTGTTGGTTTCATGAAGCAAGTACAAGTAAGATCCCGGAAAGAAAAATATTACCACAAATTCAATTGTAAAACAGACATTTTTTCGCAAAACTGGGTACCATATTCAATTTCAGCTGATGGTTTTCCTTCTGACCTGGAGATATGTTCTCATAACTCGCACACTTCATGTCCCCCACCCCACCTAGACATTTATACGAAGTGGAAGTTCTCTTTACTCTGTCTTGTGTTTCCTTTCTCCCCTTTCTCTTCCCTCCCTTCTGTGTGTGTGCGTGTGCGTGTTTGTGGACCTTATTGTGTGTGTGCATCTACCTTATTGTGTGTGTGCATCTACCTTATCTTCATCTGTATGTTTACGGTTGCCATTGATGTGATACGAAACTAAAAAAGTACCATATGTCAGCTATTATTGATGCTCACCATAAAAATGTCTTGATGAAGAATAAAATATGAGAAAAAAAGAGAAGAAAAAGCAGTTAGTCCTGGCCATTTCGCAATCAGCTTTATCTGTCCGCCCGTTTCAATCAGAAAGACTAAGGTTGTGGAGTTGTGCTGCATTCATTCTACATACGCTGATGTGTTGTACCCTCCAGCCTGCCCAGGTTCACTTCCGGGGTGGCGTTGAAGCTGCCAAACAACTTGCTGACATGGAGAGATGTTCAGCTGAGAAACACGACGCTGAAAGAGAACAACATCAAGAGCAGCACCAACACCACACCCAGCACCAGCGGTGCTGCGGATGCTGTCGCCTTCACTTATAGGGATTTTTCTGTGGCGTGTAGCGCGGCGCTGGTGTGGCGGTTCTCCGTGCTGGTGACATCGCTGTCTCCCCTGAGGGCTTACTTGCACCCCGAGGGTCTGGCGTGGGAAGGACTGTCTGCCTACTGGACAACAAAGGTGCGTGCAAAGTCTGAAAAGTTTCTCCAAGGACTGAAAGTGTCATAAAACGGGTGGACAGCTTCGTCCATAGACTACTGCAGCTAAAACAAATACACTGAACATAACCCATTATTCAACACACTGCCTTCTTTTATTAGTTTTCTTTGATTTTCTGGGATGGAGAGGGGTATGTAAGGACTGTCTGTGAGATCTGTTGGACAATATACGCAGAAATATGTGGAAGCTGTGTTCCCTTAGCTTTGCCAAGTGTATTAATCTATTCAGCACATTATCTCCTCAGATATTTTAAATGTTCTTGGTTTCCGCCAAACTTGTGCTGCAGTTTGGCTATGTGCATGTTATACCAAGTTTTTTTAGTACAGCAAATACACAACATCCATGGCAACGTCGGCCACAGTGTCCGTTCGCCCCGTGTATTTCGCGTGCATATTTGCAAATGGATAGCTAGCCAGTAGGAACGCCTATTAAATCCGATCTGGAGACTTGCTTGCTTGAAGCAGTAATGGTTTGGGGGAATTTATAGGTTGGACAGAACGTCAAACGGTGCGGAGATGGGTTGGGGGGGGGGGGTTTGGAATGGAGCACAGTTCAAATAACTTGTTAAAACGAACTTTTGTCTTTGCAGCCTCAGCGCAGTCTGTCCCTGTCTGAACTGCAACAAATTACTGCTGTGCGCCATGGAAACGCAGTCGCAACACCAGGGAGTAGATTGGAGGAAGCGGTGATGCGCATTTTAACTAAGTGGGAGTTTGCATCCGATGAACCGTCGGACAGGTAAGAAGGTAGAGTTAAAATGTCAGCGAAGATTAGAGAAGTTTCGGTTGGAGAAACGGTAATTGTGTCTTAAATACCAGCCTAACTCTGGAAGAAAGATCGTTAAAAGAGAAAAAAAAATTAGACATAAAAGTTTGATGTTATCCAATTTGTGTTGCTATAAAATCAATTTTTGTTGTGCAATGTTCTTAACTAAAAATTAAAACAGACTACATCAAAGTAAACTAATATTATACAAAGCACCTTTAGCGGTAGAGATAAAAGAATGTAGGAATGCAGCGGCGGTAGGTCTGACCAGCGAAAACTCCACCACTCCAGCTACTCAAGCCAGCGCATCAGTGCGCCAGGAGAGAGGCCACACATAGCCAGCACCAGTCCAGGACACCAAACCGCAGACCCCTTCCTTTTCCCCTCACCCATCTCCCCTCCCCTTCAGTGCGAAATCACCGCGAGGTGGAAGCACTTTCCCTCCCAAACCAACAACAACAACAATGTTCTTGAAGACTACAGCATGAAATAATCAGACATAAAGAAATAGAATTTATTCATGCCAAAAGCAAAAAAAAAAAAAAAGTACATCCTCTTCCTTTTTTTCGCAGGGAATGTTGCAGATGTTTTCAAGTGTTGGAGATGGCGGCTGTGTTCAACATGACCTTTCATCCGTTCATTCTACAGGTAGTATGTAGTGGGACCTCTGAATGTCAAAAGGGCGAAAATGTGTGTCTGCTTAATTAATACTTAACGAAAAAGGCCGCGAATATCTTGCGTAAGCCTACGTGCCAGTTTACCTTTGAATATCCATTTTCACGCAGAGATCTCACTTGGAACCTGATTTTATTAAAACCTGCATATTTTTGCAAAATCAACACTTCATACACATGGAGGTGCAACATTTCACACGCAAGTGTAAATGACTGATGCACAAACACTCACTTTTTGGCTCTGTGTACACGTAACTGGAGAGAGAGACCCTCAAATGAACTGAAAGACCGGGTTACTTCGGCAGAGTGGCAGGCGCGATCCTGCCTATGACTGGGGACATTGTCTCAGTCTCAATCCATGCGACAACGGTGCCGTGCTAGAGTGCAAGCCAGTGAAGGACACACGTTTTTGACATTATTTTGTGCTGCACCTGGTCTGAGTTTCGTGTACCTGGGTCGTGTCCTTCACAGCAGAGAACTGTTGCAATGAAAATAGCCTTTTAAATCTGTTGTTAGTCGTTACACTATGAATGAGATACACTTCAGCTTCCTTGTAACTAGCAATTTGTGTTTCGGTCTTTGAATTCTTGTGACCTATATTTGTATATTTCAGTGCTCTTTTTGCACCCAGGCACAGCCAGTACAAAACTATCCGAATTCAAGCAAAATTTAACTTGTTTTGTGACTGTTTACTGGAAGTCTTAAAGCCTTTTCAGAAACAGATAACAGGACATACGGTACATTTTTGCGTTTTGTCTCCTTGCTAAGGTCCGCTCCAGCGACTTCACATCACATGTGACCTCACTGAGTGAGCTGCTCATCCGGCAAAAAGTCTTAAGTGACCTTTCTGGTCTTCTGCTGATACAAAGAAACACATCACTGGACCTGGCACGCGCACTGAGGGACATGGGCTTAGCCACTATTACGAAAGTAAGGGAATAGAATTTAAATTCTTTTTTAAAATTTCAGCTCAGGTTACTTCAATTGTTTTATCCGTTTGCCTTAATTTTACTTTTCTGCTATAATTCATGTGTCTGTTTCTGTTCACATTTTCCGGCTTAAGCTCATTTGGAAAATTCTTGATGAAGTGGGAGGGGTGTAATGCTTCTTTTAAAACAAGAACATTTAAGTGGGAGGGGTTATAATGCTTCTTTTAAAACAAGAACATTTAAGTGGGAGGGGTACAATGTTTCTTTTAAAACAAGAACATTTAAGTGGGAGAGGTATAATGCTTCTTTTAAAACAAGAACATTTAACTCCAAGAAGGGAGATATTAGTGGCGTTTGTCTGATCTGCAAACTTAGGGACAAGTATGCAATATGGATGGAAAGTTCTGTCTTGGACCCGCAGAGCGGGAATATTTGCTGGACACTCTGAGGGAGCAGTCCGCCAAGACTGGATGGAAAAGAGTAATTTTTCACTTCATACACTTTCTTTTCCTGTACAAGTTTGTCCCTGCTATATCCTTCAGATGTTAAATGGGCGAGAATTTTGTTTGTTTTCCTCCATATATAGAATGGTCCTGTTTAGCAAACGCTAGCTACACAAACAGCTAATATAGTAACTGACCGAGCCCATTCCTTAAAATTAATGTGTGTATTCTCATACACATAATGTTTCACAATGCTATCACTTACGCGCAGTTTCAGTCAGACATTTTTTATATACAATAGACCACCCTGACTTTGGTGATCATTTCAAGCATCTGCATCATACGGAAGTTCGACCAAACATTTCCGCAAACACATAAGAAATTCCAGCGGGACACATAATTGTTGACTGAACAGAAAAGTGGTGCATAGATAAGCATTTCCTGTCACTTTGTAAGGGACTATAATTACGTATCTGTATACAGATAGCTTGTACAATAAGTCTGTCACAACCTAAAATCCACTGAAATATTTGTATCTCCTTCTTATATGTACATGGCATAGAAATATGGGAATAATATAAGGTGCAGGCTAAACACTAGGTGTGTTTTTCTCAGGTGTATCCAAGTGCATCAGCCGTTAGATTTACAGGTCTTCTGCAGACGGGAAAGCAGCTATTTCCCAGAGGTCTGGATGGCGCCACAGCAAAGGCATCTCTGCTCCCAGCAGGCACAATAAGTTTATCCCTGCCTATGCACCCACCTCTAGACAAAGGGCGGAGAAGGACCACAGCTGACCTGCATTCTTTCCTCCTTAGCCTGGAGAGTTTCTTTCGAGGAAATAGCGAGGAACAATCTGAGGCGTTCGAGGATGTTAACATTCCAGTGTATGTACATATCATGGAGGTCAGCCTTGTGAGCCTTGGATTGGCAGTAATCCTTCAGCTCCTTCCGCCAGCTCAGTTCTTATAACTTTCTTCTATCCATTCCTTCAACTTTTCCTTCCATCCAAAATACCCCAGTAATTGCTCCATTCTTTTATTCGCCTTCATTTCATGCACTATGAATAAGGCTGTTTACAGGTGGGAAAAGCAAAATGTACACCCACTTGTTACTTCTATCTTAGTATTACACTTGTATTTGGTCTGATTTTCAGAGACAACAATGAGACAACAGTGGAACATATGTCATGGACTGGATATGGATATGGAACATATATCATGGAGTCATCGAATGGTGAAGATCCTGGAGGTATGAAAGTGTCGATTTTGGTGACACGCCAAGTCACAGTTTATGTGCTTTAAACAGACCGATGTGACTAGTGTGAAGAGTCAGTTCAACAAATGTTAATCAAACGTCCGTCGCCAAGATGCAAAATGCAGCAAGAGAATGATTTTTTTTCTCTCTTTTGAGATTGGCATTGTCTACAACGCTACTTGTTGAAAACTCGGAAGAAATGTCCAGCACAAAATGATAATACTTGCAATTTGGGTAGTGACATCAGCCTCCCAAGGGTGTCTGGACACCACTTGACACCAGTTGACACCAGTCTTCCCTCTTAGATGTACGCATGCAGAAGGCTGCAGATGGCAGAGCAGGTAGCGCACTCCAAGTATGCTAGCTTTTGGTGCATTTTTATAAGCAGACCAGTTGCATATTCAGGATAAAAGCCAGCGTGCAGATTAGTTTTTTCTATTTTGGCTGGATGTCCACTTGTTGTTGGTGGTGGTGGTGGCGGTGGCGGTGGCGGTGGCGGTGGTGGTGGTGGTGGTGGTGGTGGTGGCGGTGGCGGCGGCGGCGGCATCAGTTTCTTCACTAATTAGCATTTATCCTTTTATCCAGATCTTACGTCTGCTCCTGGTTGCAACCATGGTAAGCAGCCTACGTTCAGCTTAAATAATAGATTAGAAATTATCGGAGATTTTGTTTAGACCTTGTGTTAAGACAAAGCCAATGATAAGCAAACAATGGTAGATGATGATGAGGTAATAGAATGAGAATGTGATGGAGTGAATGACAGTTATCTGTATTTCTGTGTTATTGTTGTATCTGTTTGTGGTATATGTATTTATGTGCTTGTATATGTTTGGAGGGATGGTGCGTACATCTCTTTGTACATTTATACACATTGTATCAGGTCTGTTTATATAACTCAAGTGCTGTGTGTTTCCTTGCAGAGCCCGCAGCTATGCCATACCTCAGCAGCATTAAAACACAGCCTCCACTTGTCCTGAGCCCTCCTTTCAACCACCTTGTAACAGAATACAGAGCTGATGTTAATCATGATGTGCTTCTCCTGTCAGTGTGGGCTTGGGCGCAAGGCTGCTCATCCCAAGCCCGTCTACAGGACAAACATAATACAAACATGTAATGCACCCAAACTTTTTTTTCCTTAAATATGCAGTTTCATTCTGGACATTCTTTAGTTAAACAATTTAAGGGACTGGTGCTTGGAGTATAATGTGGTAACAAGGAAACGGAGCCAAACTTATAAATACAAAGACAAAGTCAACATTTCATGGCCTTGCCCCTTCATCAGGACATAACACAACACAAACATCTACACATGCTTTCTAAATGGCGACCATTTTTAACCATAGACAAATACTCGATTTTCTTCACCTTCCCTTAACCTATTTTATACTTTATACATGTGTGCTTTATTTTACAATATTCTCTTGTTTGCATTGTGTATTTTTGTGTCTTAATGAAAGTGTAATACCAAAAAATATTAACTTTGTCCTAGTATTATTTCATTGGATCAGTTTCCCTGTTGTTGCCATGTTCTTTTAGTTAGTTTGTGAAAATTTGTGGTACTTTTGGGAGTACACTGTACTGTACATATGGTGTCCTTTATTTATCCATGTTTCTTTTAGAATGTCTACTTGTTGGTATCTTGGCGTTTACCTGTGTGTGTGTGTGTGTGAGAGATGCATAGCAATGTTATGAATACAGCATAGAAGAATTAAAGACTGCCCGAAAATGTTGTCTTCAAACTCTGGTTTGTTAGTTGCAAAACAGTATGCAAGAAAGAAAAAGAAGACAGTTTAGCAAAGAATGGATTGTGTACTGTCATTTCAGGTTTGCAAACTTCACTCTTGGCCTTGGCGAGAACATGCTAAAGATCTATGTGGTGGACATCAGCCACAAAGAACCATGGGTACTGAACACATATGTCTTGATCATTCATCGGCATGATTTTGACTACGGACTTGGGTCCCTGAAGCCTGGAGTGCCACATGTTGTGTGTACTTTGAAACAGGTTGGAGCACATAACAGGCTTTACATTAAAGAAAATCATGGTGTGAAACTGCAAAAAATTAGCAGTTTTAAGGACCACATTGTTGTGTGTGCACCACTAGCTACACATTATTACTGAAAGGGGAACAAGGGGCTATTTTAATCAGGAAGTGCATAAAACCATTAATAATGAGGATTTAGGTACATTTTCAAAGTGCTTCAGAATGTATATTTTGTTAATTTTGTTTTTATTTTTTGTTTTGTTTTGAAGTGAACCTATTGCAGGCTGTGACAGATTTTTCTTGTTAAAAGGCAGGGGATTACTGATAAAAAATGACTTATTTAGGTACATCAGCCTTTTTGTGGGTATAGAATCCATAACGAAACACATTAACATAAGTTCTTTTGGAAAAAAAAAAACTATGGAATAATTCACCTTCTGTGCACCTTTCAAGTACTTTGGAGACATTGCAGACCAATTTTTTTATGGTGTAGTTTCTTAAATCATTTCTCCCTCTCTGTACATGCTAGGATTGCTCACTCCCTTTTTCACCCCATGAACCTTGTGGTCTTCAGCCAGTGAGATCGGTCACCTCCTGGTCCAAATACCTGTTGGTGAGATCATTGTTACCTGCCTGCAAAACTGGAGATGAAGCAGGTGAGGTACCATGACTAAACATCCTTTGTCTCTGGAACAAATGTAAGATGGAGAATAAGGCCTTTACTCAACTTTCAGACATACAGCACAACTGATGTATTTGCTGATGGCAAAGTTTTGTTTCATTCTGATTCTTTCTTCAGCATCACATGTGGGCTTTTGTTGGCAGGACAGTGGTACCTGCCTTGTTCACACTGCAGGGATGAGAATGCACAGTGTTTCTGGCATGATGCTGTCTGGTCGTCTAGTGACTGTCAGGAGCCTGTTCTGCCAGATGATAAACTCATGCACTGCTTTACAGACAAGAAGGTGACAAAATTATTGTGTGTATGGCTATGCTGTTCATAGTTCTGGAGAAAGTTTCCCTTGCAAATATATATTCTGTCACACATATGTGTTGTCTTAAAGTGTAAAAGCACACATCAGGAAAATGCACATTTGATGCTAGTGAAAGTGGAATGCTGATGTTGTCAAACATGTTGGCAACCCTTAACAAAATTATTTTAAAAATAATTGGTGCTGGAGACAGTCTTGAGTATTTAGCAGGCAAATGTATTCACCATCATTATCCCCTTATATATATATATCTTTCCTGGGACATAGGCTGCCTGAGAGAGTCCTTCAGGGATCTCAGTCCTGAGCCAGTCTCTAGCTGTCCCCAAGTGTAACCCATCTCTTGTTATGGGCACAAGTGTATTCATTCCTGCACGACTCACAGAAGACTTTGTGTTGCTCCTTAAATAATGTCTTCACATTCGTGGTCTGGAAACAAATATACAAAAATTAACTTATCTTGTTTAAAGGTCTTGTTCATTGGCGACTCAACCAACCGTGGAATTCTTCATTACTTGTCACAAAGAGTAAATGGAAGTTTATGGGAATGGAACAAAATCCACCATCTGCACGTCTATTCAGGTCTCAACAACAACAAAAGCTTGTTCAGCTTTGCCTACTATCCACAGTTCTGGTTGCCAGCCCAACATCGACCTGTCTTTGATAAAGCTTTTTACCAGCTGATTAGGAGGTGTGTTAAAATCTTGAGTAATATCAATGAGCTGGATGGGTGCATGTTTGACTTTTGAAGGTGACTGTTGCAAGGTGACTAAAATGTCCTTCATAATGTTGATAACCTGCAGCAGTGTTTGCCAGGCAGAGGTGGGTGATTCTTGCTTTGAAATTGTCCCATGGGTTGCTTTTAGATTTTCCACGATGTAAATTTCCAGAAGAAAACAATGTGGTTTGAGTGAGGAATTTGTAAAACTGAAAACAAACATAAAAGCTATTTCATATACATGTATTCACTTATGGAGGATCAGATTCTTACTGTAAAAGTTGATTTGGTAATATTCTCACTAATCTCACTCTCTAAAATGGCTTGTTAATGACAAGCTTAAGCATGTGCCTGCCAACCAGGTGCTGCATTAGTTGTATTGGTGTCAAACTTTAAAGATGCCAACCAGCTTGTGCAGAGATAAAGGGAAAAAGAATAAAGATTTTAAAAAAGGGCAAAATAAAGTTTGTTTAAAAATTATCATACTTGGAAACCTTTTGTGGACTTTCTGCATGATGATAGTAAAACCATGACACAGAGCTTCACATTTAACTCTTTGCTAACATATTCCACAATGCCTGAACAGAACATTACCACCGAGGGTTAGCTGTATGAAGACTAGGGTCGTTTAAAAGAAAGGGATGGCAGATCTTTTTGAAGAGCCTGAGCCAGTCTTTTTGAAGATCTGCCACGTTCCTTACTTTCGACTCTCTCTTTGCTACATGTTTGGGTACGGTAGGCTCCCTTGGTTACACACGTCAACATACGGTTGTGTCTAGCGCTGCCAGTACTTTGTTGGGGTTGTCATTTGATGATTTATAGCGCTCTGTCCTCATTTGTTCTTTGTTGATAGAACATTACCCCTGCACAACAGTTCCAACACAGTGGTGGTTGTTGGAGGGGTTCACTGGCTAGGGACCCATCACCTTAAGGTCATAAGGTCAGCACTGGCAAGGTGAGTCAACTGCATTGAGACACCAGTCTTTGTGGTTCCCAGAGTAACTAAACCCATCTTCCTGCTGTAGGTGGTGTTTTTGTTTTATACATTTTGTGCTGGGATCTTAAACTATTTATTCCAACTAAAAGATTAACTCTTCCATGTGTGTTTTCATTTTTACGTTGCATAAGTATGGTGCATTTGCAGCAGTTACAGAATTCAACTTTATTCAAAGGGATTACTTTATAAGTTGTTATCATGATAGCAGCGTGTCACTTTGCTCAGGGAGGGGCTGACAGCAGCGCGGATTGTGGTGAAAGGTCTTAGCTCTGGTTTCCATCTTCCTGTCAGTGGCATTCACCAGCTGTCACAGGTATCCTTGCTTTTTTAAAATGTTATTTTATTCTTAAGTTTATCCAGATTAAAATGAAACACAATCTTCAACAATTTCACCAACTATGCTTTTTAAACTTAAATTTTAATGATTTATTAATCATTTAAGTTTCCTTTTTGTCATTCTATTGTTCACCTCCAGAAAGAACAGGAGAGATTGCTGTGGCATAACCGCCAGGTCTTGTCATATGCCAAGCAAAATGGCATGGAAGTCGTGGACACATTCAACATGACCATGGCACGTTACTCTCACTTTCTTCAGGGCAGATGCTCATGCCACTTCCACAGGGTGAGGCACTTGTATTAACCAGCTCAGATTACAGGTCTGCTTATGGAAGATTCTGTTGCACAATCTGTCTGGAGGGAGTTTTCTGATCCCTGCATCCAGGAGAAAATTCCTCATAAAGTACAGAATGATAGTGACTGATATTATCTCTCAAGTCTCTGTAGAGCTGATGATTAAGGTGACCTGTAACCTTTGACTTCACCTTCCATAGTTCACAATAATAATGTGTGCCAGTGTAACACTTGGGAGCAGCCTACTGGAAGAAAAGTACACTAGAGATGTGGGTACAATGTAGATATACATGTGTTTAGTGCTTGGACAATACTGAGTTTCTGATTTTCTGTGGGCAGGTAGTTCCAGAGAAACCTGCAAAACAATCTGCCAGTCAGCTGTCACCTCCAACAACATACAAAGTGGAAGGAGACATCAATGCAGCATATTCTGAAATGGTTATCAATAGAATATGCAAGCCTCCATAAAGTTACAGCTGCATTTCAGAACAACTGGGGAAAGGGGATGGATGCACAGCTACAGTTGTGGGAATTTCCTCGGGGAAGTGTTATTTGGTGCAACTATACGGCATACTAAACTGTCCCAAAAAATCAAGGATATGATGTTTGAACTGGAATCACCACCCTAAATGGGTTCTCGCAAACCATTTTGTTTCAAAGCTCAGAGAATGTGTGGAGAGCGGACAAGGTCTGGTTGCACAGACTTCCTCATTTATTCTGTGGTGACATGGCACTCAAGTTTTACAGTTTTATCCAAGAAACTAAAGAAGAATCACTAAGAATTGCTAGCTTTAAATTTAAATCTAACTTTTCTGCTTCTTCTCATGTCCGTGATCTAGTCAAACAAACTGTACTAGCAGGGAAGAAGGCTCAGGGTTGACACATCAGCAGTAGTAGCAGTGCCTTAATTGTCTATCAGCATGGGGAGAAATATTACAAATGTGGGTTGAATTAGCCATCCTGATCAAAGACAGTAGACATACGGTGTGTTATAATCACCAAGGAATGAAGCATTCTCTGGAGTGGCAAGAATCCAGAACAGGAAAAAAATCTGACAAACCATTCCATGGACAACAAGATACTGCATAGAAAATTTAAAATTTAACTATATTGGTGTTTCTGATGTCTTTTAGCTTGTCGACAGAACAAATTGATGACTTTGCTGCTGGTCATGTTTTTTTTTTTTGCTTCTCAGGGATTCATATTGGGAATTATATTTCTGGCGGTTGTATGAAGAGAAATGTCTTGTGGATGAGCTATTTAGTTTACCGAATTGAAAATGAATGCAGCCATATGTTATGGATTTTAAACTGAACCAGAGCTATCGGGTTTGGAGGCCAGCAGTCTAGCCTCTTGACCACCCCCTGCCCCTTCATATTTAAAGGCTGTTCTTAAATACAGACAGCTTACCTTAGTTACTGCTTGCCACCAACAAGATTCCTGGACAGTTAAAATCCTGATTTGAACAGTATCAGCACTCACTAGTCTTGAAGCAACATTAAGAGGTAAAATTAAGCAAGCTTTTAGAAAGGAATGGTTCTTAGGTAAAGAATGTCTGCTGAGTTCAGATCACTTGGGTTATTGCATGAGAGCCCCTTGTGGGAACAGGGGAGGTAAACGCCCAATTTGCTCTTTAGGAGACAATTTGCTAGGGGAGATGATCTGCCCTTTGTGGTGATGAGTTGGTTTGGTTGCTTAATGCCCTGTCACAATGTGCACATCAGGATGGTGTTGTTTAGACTAGTGCACCTTGCCCCACTGGGACTGCTGTCGCAACACAGGGTTTAGTCCCACCCACAGTATAATGACACTGGGCCAACCAGTCCCCATAGTGCCAGGTGTCTTGATGGCCAAATTTTAAGTCTGAGGTATGACTGAGCCAGAGTTCGAACCACCAACCTTCCTCCTCGGAAGCGGATGTTTTAACACCAGACCACCGAGGCAGAATATGCAGTAGTTGATAACAAGTCGGTAATTCATGGCATCTCGTATCGAAGAAACTAATTTAACTGGTATCAAAAAATTACCTTTTCACACATTAGAAGTCTTGCTGATATTTTGATGGGCCAATAGTTTGTAAGTGACATGAAGTAGCATCCAAAGTAATAAAAATTATTAGTTTAAATATTTAAAAAACATTCATAAATAAACCAGTATGCTAGTAGGTATTCACGAGTGATTTTGTTGTTGTGTTTGGTGGGAAAGTGCTTCTACCTTCAGGCAATTTTACACAATTCGTGAAAGTATCTGAAAGTGTTGTGTTGGGAAAGTGCTTCCACCTAAAGGTGATTTTGCACAATTCACAAATGAGGAGAGTCACATGCACTTTATAGCATATTCTTGTGGCGAGTGAAGCACTCTCAGCTTTAGGTGATATTCACTTCCCATGCCATGCACCAGGAACCTCCTAGCTTTCTAATGTGCACTTTTGCATCCTTTGAGTGAAGTTCTCACTAGCAGAGACATTTCAGTCACAATCCTCCAACACATATAGCCACTGCATGGAGCACAGGCACCCAAAATCAATGTGCTGTTTGACCCATGAGATGGAATTTCCATGGGACATTTTCTAATTTGATACGCCAGTGGCGCAGGATGCATTTGTAAATTGATTCCTGGAAGAAATATACTTTTAGCCTTTTCAACTTCTCTGCCAACACCAGCTGAATAGTACATTTGGTGTTATTTAAATACACGAAAGCTTGTGCATGGATGCCACTTTCCAAAAATTAAAAAACTAGGTTTGGTAGTGGCTGAGTAGGGTGTAAGTGCAAGGAAAATAGGCATGCAGCAATTACATTTAACAATATATTGCAATTTTTCTGAGCCTGGAAATTTCCAGAGCTGCCCATTCTTTGAAAAAAAAAAAAAACAGAGAAATTCTGTATAGAGCCAAAAAGATGGCACCCTTGTTTGTGTAATGGTGCAACTGTATGGTCTACTATTTGTAATCACCCAAAATAAATCATGTATTTAAAAATGAATATACTCAGATGTTCTCCTTTGAACTGATTTTTTTCCTTTGTTGTTTCCTTTGCATAGTACAGTCTGTTTTACAAACAGCAAGAAAATGATACACACAATAGATCTAGGACCTTTCAGAAAGGGAGTTAAATTCAATAAGTATATCATGTCTGTCAAAATGGTTAGTCCTTCCAAGTACAATATTACTGAATAAATATGGGGTATGTAACAAGGAATAAGAAATGGAGGAAGTTGGTTGTGAAGTCATCAGTGGTGCTCCAAGTCCCCAAGGCGATGGACAGATGATGATATAACAAGGAAGCAAGGAAGAGCCATCTCACATCATCTAGTAGTCAAAAAATAGATGGACTCTAGAAGACTGTATGAAATATGTTTTATTACACTTTCACTTCAGTAAATAACCCTTTAAAAAGAGCAATAGTCAGTTCATATAATTGCTTTAAAAAGTCATGCAGGAATTCAACCCAGAGTGGTTCAGCCAATATGTCTAATGACAGTAAAATTCAAGCGGCTCTCACACACCAAAACTGAATGAGTTTACCCTGGACACTTGCAATCTCTACTGCCTTCAATAGCAGGTATGCTCTTTGCTTTGTAGACCTGTGCTGTTAAATCCTCTCTATCAAGCACAGAGCTCTGAACGTATTCTTTTTGTCAGTGCTCTAAAGTTGACAGATAGCCAAACTTTTCTCAAACCAAGGCAACTGGTTTCTGCAAAATGGATACTGGGAGATCTACAAATGATGTATGATCAGAAATGTTGAAATACATAACTCAAGATTGCCAAGGGTAAAAGACATTACCATTTGGTATGTATGCATTTTTACAACTAAATGCTACAAATACAGCCACGACAGAGGAAATTAACTGTCTAGTGATGTTGGGCTTGAAAACTTGTGTAGAAATGATTCAGACACAAGAGAGATAATCACAAAAAGTACAGAAATAAGGACCTCAAAAGTGCAAAAAATATCAGTTTAAGTCATTCTAAAACTTTTACTTGTCTGCAATGCTGTACAAATTCTAATGTTACCATTGTAATAGCAGGTGTATTTTTACATTACACTGAACGCTTCTAGGTTCAGAACTATGTTCACCAATATAGATGCATGGTCTTAAGCATGTATTACATAAAACAAAGGCAATGGAAGAACAAAACGTAAGGGCGGAGGGGGGCCTATCAATACCAAGAACTCCCCAGGGTTTTGCTGCTACACTAAAGTATAAGCTTGGATTAATAGTGGCTGCAGTAAACTAGACTGTTAATTCTGCTCGGGGTCAATGCAAGAATCAAAACTTCAGTCTATGCCTCCTTTTTCAGACAAGGCTTGGGTTAAAGATATGTCCATATTTCCTGTCCGGTAAAGGTGCATGTAAAATACACAGGGTGAATGTACCTTAGAACCACTTGGACAACAGGATGAGCAGCTATGAACACTCATGAAACTCAGCCCAGGACCCCCAAAACTAGGAAAGTAAATGCTGCAAGTGCATGGATGCAGAAGGTACATATCTGCTCCGGAAACAATACAGATGAACAGAAGAAAAACAGCTAGCAGCCTCAAGGAACTGGTCATACAGATGTGACTGGAGGAGGAGGTGGAATGTAATTTGCTCCCTAGGTGGTCACACAGCTGTGAGACAAGGCATTTTATTTTTAAAAAATAATGTATGCATACTGGGGTAGATTAAGCCAAGAAGAAGAGAATAGAGTTTGACCCTTTTGGGCATGCAAACAATTTTTAACATTCAAACAAGCATAATTCATTTACCATCTTTGGGTTTTTCTGTGACCAATGCAATATATTAATGTACAAAAAAAAAGTGAAGAACAAAATTAGTACTGTATCCTCAAAGGCACTCAAGTATCATTTAATGAAGTGACAGGATGCAAAGGCTACACAACTTTCCCCAGTCACAACATTGCATGAACCAGGGTTTGATCTACTACTGTTTCCTGTCATCCTCTGCACACTGGTCCCAAGATAAAAGCCCTTTAGCCATGGTTAAAACAGGAACGAGGGAAAAAGACCCAGCAAAACATTAGCTGATGGGACTCAAAGATTTGCAGGTCAGAATTCAGCATGAAAGATGATTCAGTTGTCTGTACCACAAAGAAGCCATGTCTTTCACCTTAATGTTCGACATAAAGACTCTATAGTTGTTATATATTCTGGGACACTCTCTCTGATTAGATTTGAAGAAGGCTGTTGGCACCCATCACTGAATCTCAAAATATCACATACAAATGCAAGCACACATAGGTCACAGTACAAACAATACAGTTTGTTATGGGAGCCAGGCATGGAAGGATAGGTAAGAACAAGAAGAGTGCAAAGTTATACAATGAACTAAGAATGTTTTTTAAATAATCGTTCAAAATACCAATTCCCAATATTAGGTAAATGCTGTACTTGCAAACATAATGCATTTAAACGTCAGCACCATCATATACTGCTCTAAAGAGAAAATGTGCACAGTGTCAAGGATGTAGGACTGTTACCACAGCAACCACTTACTAAAAAAAAGTAATTCCTTACTTTTTGCAGACTTTAGGTTTGACACACTACCTTTAATCATGGCAAACCATTGAATTTGTCTCAAACTAGGCCAGCTTTAAGGGGGGGGGGGGAATCATAAATGCAGTTTTACGACAACAGAAACAATAGCCTATCAGGAGTTTGCACTGAAGACTATTAACTTTAGCCTTATTGTCAAACTTCCCCCTGCATCCATCGCACTTTATTGTCTTTATTTTAGTGTTTTAAATCAGGTTAGCCTTATTAACATAGCAACTACCCTATGTCTTCTTCACACATTTTTGGTTCTACAAAACTCATCTACAAAGATGAAGTTCTTTTTCTTGTTGCGGTTCATGCATGTCACAAGATGTTTTTATCAATACTGCTGCAGCCTTCTCTTTAAAAAAATCTTCTAATAATCCTTGCGTTTAAAAAAAAGCTTTCAACACCACATCTGACATTTCACGAAGGGCCATGATCTTTTGAATTTTTCTAATATTTTGATAAATCGTCTCCAACTCTAGCAGCGCCTTGACAGCTTCTCCGGCAGATCTTCGGTTTTAGATCACACACGATTTTCTAAATCTAACCGTTACAAGAACCCATCCTATTAGCACAATGGTGTTTTAGGTTTAAAATCACCAGCTACTGAATACAAAGCCCTCTCATTACACACTCCGTACTGCTGTATTTAAATGCAAAATATATTTTCACAGACTCCTTCACCTCTGATGGTAACCTTTCGTACAGTCTGTAACAAAAGAAGTAATTGTTCATTACATTTCTTTCACAGTGATCCTGCTGCTTAGCTGAAAACATGGAATCAAGTAAATAATTTAGATAAACCTTACATATCTGTCTTTTAGTCTACTCTATACTAAACATATCTGTCTTTTAAGTTTACTCTATATTGACATATTCAGATATACACCATGAACTACTGCACATTTTCCTTTTTTGCACAGAAAATAAACAATAGCTATACAAGATATTTTCACATTTCAACTGCTTATACATATATGTGTCAAATAACTATGGAAATAAATATATAACACCACTCCTAGAAAGAAACTGAATACTGCTACAGAACTGATGGGCACTGCTGGTTAGCTGAAGCAATTGTGTGTGAGAAAGAGAGACAACCTGTGTACACATGCACATGTGCATGTGTACACACAAGTGACAGTGGATGGGCACACAGCCACATTAATACACGACATGAAAATGCCCCTGCATTTGTGCCTAAATATAAGAGTACCGAGAAATACCAAAATAACATACTACAATACTGCTACAATAGACTAGTACAAACCCATACGCCTTATCAGTTCCAGACTATTTTACTAGTATATATCTCACACAGACAACAGATGCTTTCTCACAGTCGACATGAATGCAAAGACCAAAAACTTACTAATCCAAGTTCATCCCTAACTCTTCACTCTGTCAAAATTTAGAAATTTTTCAGAAATTCCTCAGCACTGATTCGAGCTCTGGAGTTAACAGCAAGTTTCATCTCGTTAATCTCCTTGTCGATCTCTTCCATGAACGTGATAATGAAGTCTACTAGTTTGTGTTTGTACATCTGTTCTGTGTGCACGTTTGTAATAAGAAAGCTGATATCATAACCCTGCAAGGAAAGAAAATACTTGATGAGCACCATTTCATGAGGATATGTATATGTAAATCAACCTTACATCCTCAAAGCCCTTCCATAACCACTCACCCACCCACCCGCCCATACACACACATATGCACTCACAAAACAGTACAAAACAAAATGCCTCTATAACTAAATATTTATGTTTACTTGTTTAAATAATGATACCACCAAAGATCAACCTATGACTTAATAGGTATAGTGAAAAAAAATGCAGCAAGTACATGTATTTTGACTGGGTATGAACACAGTAACAACTGTTTGCAACAACTATTTCCAGTTAAACTAAAAAACAAAAAATTAAAATTTACTATTTACAGGACAAAAACAACAACAGCACTTGCATTTCTGAAGTCCTTCTATCCTATGTAAACAAATAAGCTAAACCATAAATGAGGAATTAATCCCCTAAAATGAACACATCATGTTCATGCTATTACACTCATTTGATTAATGTCATATTTTATGTTAATCATTTTCTAACTTATAATTATAGTACTTTCACTAACCTCGACAGGTTTTCGCCGTAAAACAACAAAGTTTTCAGCTCGCATCATCATGAAGCGCATGAACTTGTGACACAGGATTCGTTCAATTTCATCAGCCTGCAGTAATAAAGTGACAGTCTCAAGGACAATGTATCAGTATCAAAATTTGAGAATAACTTTTCTTAAGTAATTCTTCTGACCTTATAATTCTTTATCGGAAAAATGATTCCCAGACTTTACAATCAATACTGAAATATCAGTGTGTGTGTGTGTGTGTGAACAGGTATTACAGAATTAAGTTTCACTTTGGTGCGAGAGCCTTCCTAATCCATCAAAATTGTGAAAAATTGTCATCTTAACAATGCTATTATTCACTAAGAAGTGATCAGCACTGTGATGGAATTTGACAAAGGGAACCTAACATTTGACTTATCATCTAAATAGACCCAATTATCAGTAAATATCACTAGCTGGCTCACAAAGGCAGGCAGACCTGCTTGACAGCTATGCTGATTCGTATAGAGTTGATAGAGCTCTCAATAAGGACTTTCTCTTTCTCATTTCGGCTGATGACCACTGGTGTCAGCAATAACTCTTTGCTGCTTCTGAAATGAAAACATCAGAGAAAGTTAAAAGTTTCTAACATTAACAAGGTATTCTACTATAATTAATTCTTAAATGAGAGGATGATGACAATGAACTGAACAACAATGATGATGAATAATGATGAATGTGCCTGCAGTGGAGGTACCATGGGTCAATGTTTGCATAGTAATTTTTGGTATGTCACTATGACGACACATTCACAATCACAGGTGTGACAAACTAAACTGAATAAAACTAAAAAGAAATTTGCCCTCTTGGATTTGGCTATGATAATCATGATAACAGACAAGATGGGGTACTTACTTAACCTCTACTTCAGGTTTGTTGTGTCGTTCTACTACCTGTGAGTCAAAGTTCTGCACGCACATTGCAGCAGTGAGGGTTTCTTTCACACATGTTAAATAAGGCTTCAGTGTGGCAGCCTGAAAAGAATTTGAGATTTAATACCATTCTTTAATTCTTGCAGCTCTATGAAAAGAAGAACATTTCCTAATATTTAAACCTATTCCAGATACCTTTCTGGTACTGCTACAAACTGTCTCTTTCTGAGTTGATACTGAAAATTTAAATTTGGTCTCAATAATAACAAAACAGTAATAAAATAATTCAATGGTTTGTGGAAATAGGAAAGAGATAACATACTTCATATAACCTACAGTAACAATGTACCTTTCAAAGCAGCACAAAGTATACATTCAAATGCTTCCTCGTCCTCTGACAACATTTAATTCTTTTTTTCGGTGCTTCTTAATATCGTGTGTATGCGTGCAGCCATAACTCGTTTGACATTTAAAGTGATTTATCATTACTGCTACTGCTAGTAGTAGTAGTAGATCTGTTAGTATTTTTGCCTGCCCTATGTACTCGACTAAAACTAAGCGTCAGGCAAACAATTTTGATCTATTAGACGTACAATGCACATTGAATGAGATGCATGAGATCGCAAGGTTGTGGGATCACAAGCTAAGTTCTACTATCGGCAGTACTCGGATCTGAACGCTAGCCCTACTTAATCTTAACAACGGTAAAGCTGACAAGGAAGTGTGTGACATGATAATGAAATCTGTCACTGAGTGCCAATACGTTCTTAAATAAACTAAACAACGTGTCAGATTTCTGTATGAATTTCGTGCATTAAAATAAAATAGATTCAAATGCCTTTAGAAGGAAAATGTTACTCGTATCCCGAGAACAAAAACAGCATTTAAAAGGAACCACCCACCATGATTCAGAACGAAATGCCGGCCGGAAGGAAGAGGCGCATGAAGTTACCTCCCCTGTTATTTTGACCCGCTGTTGAACGTCCTTACGTTAACCTCTTCGGTTCTACCGAACATCACGTCGTCACCATTGTGATAGTCTTTACTTCTCACGACGAGTTACATGTATTTCGACTTCAGAACGTTTGCTAAAGGCAAGGGATATGTGTGTTGGCTAATTCACACTGGAAAAGACAGCGTTTTCACATCAGTATTTGCATTCGTATGAGCGACTCCCTATCAGAAGGGTAAACCTTTCGTGATTTCGTCACATGGATAAATGAACTCTTATGATGAGTTCATATCCCGCCTCTGGCACTCGTATTTCTCTCTGGATGCTACACTTATTCATTGGAATGACCGTTGGAGCTGCTGTTTACCCTCCTCGCCTTCCCTTTCCTCCTACCTCACCCCTAAATTAAAAATACCCTATACATCCATGATGCAGTAATTTTATGTATTGGAATTCATGGCAAGGTAGAAGCTGTATTCAGATATTCTGCGTTTACAATCTACAGAAAGCTGGTATGTGGGAAGATATTGCTATGCAAGGTAATGCAGTTGTACCGATATTCTACTTCCCTTCTTTGGCGAGTTGGTCTGTAAGCACTGGAAGCACCTTTTCTAATCAACCAGCCCATTAAGCAACAAACCAATCATAATTACATACTTCCCATTACCATGACCCCACCACCACCACTATATGCATACACATTCACATGTGCACGTGCAAGCACACTCACACATGCACAAACTATCACATTCAATGGCTGCTTGGATAGAAGAGCGTGGATTAAAAAGGAAGAAAGTATTATTTGCATGTGACGTTTTTTATACTCCAGAATGTTTGAGCTGCTGCATGTAGTTGGACAAAAAATGAAGAGCCAGACACAAATGACACAAGAATAGCAGACTTTACAGTTAAATATGTCATGCTTCATAGCTGCTGTGTTCTTGTGTTTCTCCCATTCCCAAAGCTTGTATCTCAAAAAGTTCTCAGCTTATCAGCTGAATATGTTATCTTCCCCTCCCCATCACCCTGTAAATATTGTGTATGCTTACATATGTAAATAAGATCAACATATTAAGAAAATAATATGGAAACAAGCATGCAGAATTTTCACATATAAAGTATTTAATTAATATTAAATGTTTTGCAGCATGATGTATTACTAGTATCCGTGACACTGCAATATCTTGTCTTCACATTTTCATAGGATGGCCACCTGTCATGAAGGTACAGTTTCAGCCTTCTCAAAGGGTGCCCTGTTCACAGGTGTTACTGTAGTCAGTTTACTGATTTCTTATGCTTACCATGATGGCACAGTGCAAGCTCAATCATGGTCCATATTATTAGAGGAAATGATACAAAGAACCAAATCTGAAGGGAAACATTTCACATGACATGCAGAGAAACAGATGCAGAATATTATCAGCTCATCCTTCCCAACTACTCTGCTGTACTGCACACTCCTTCATTCTCTCACACTCTCTGAAATACCTAACTTCTCAGATGTGGTAGATCAGTGACAATAAAAAATAAACCAATAAAACATGTCTAACTTCAAATAGATTACCTACTCAACCCCTTTGCTCCCCTAAGCTCCCAGAACCCCAGGCCACATCACACTGATTTTGATGTTTTGGGTTACAACTTAAATGCAGTACGTGCTAGTAGCTCATGCCATTTGATGGTGGGACTGTTGAAGGGCTGGCTGGTATTACAAGCCTGTGTGCTGAAACAGAAACGTCCATGAAATCAATGGTAGCAGTACGATGGTCAGTGTGGAGAGGCTGCTTGGTGAATGGGCAAATGGACTGTGCAATGTTTTCACTCCAGAATATATTCCTTGGCCTCTGCTGAATTCAAATTTGTAACCTTGATATGCAAGGTAGATGCTCTACCAATGAGCTATCTGGGCATCTCACCACAGACTCATGGTCCCCAAACATATATGCATACAAATGCAATAGAGTACCACATTGTTTCAATCATGTCTGTGAAGACGGTTCTGATGCCTCAAGCGCCTCAAATACTGTCACTCATCTTTTTCTTGATCTTAAGCTGATTCAGGGGACTGAGTTTATTAAGCTGACTGAGAAGATACAGACAGAACTGCTCATTTTCAGTCTTTGGCTTCTTGTTGCTTCATGTTTCTGCCCATGCTTAATGAGCCCAGCCACATCCTCAATATTCACGCTGCCTGACTCAATTGTCCAGCTGGATTCCACTTTCTTTTGAGCTGGACAAACCTGGGTGCTGCTAGATATGGTGGAAGGTGCAGAGAGATGTGAAGGGATGTTGTCTGGAATGGTCGATTCCAAGAGCCCAGAGGATGCTTGAGAACTGTAAGCTAACAGATGTTGGATTTCTCTCTCACCACCAGCAGGAGACCTGCTATGAATTCTGACCTTCTCTTCTTCGCTTTCATTTAGTCATATGGGTGATTCTGCACTGGAAACCAAGAAGCAGAATGAGTTTTATTTATATATGTTCATCTGTTACTGCTTGCTGTACATGGACATATAAAATTATACTTTTTTATCATCTTACTACACTGTGTGTTACATCTTGATACTGTTAGCCTGGGAGTGGCAAACAGCTCACTAAATATAACTTTTCTAGGTAACTTTCCAGACTTTGGTTCGACAGCATTTTTTTTTCAAAGTGTTAAGTCTCCAGCAAACCTCTGGAATCTGATAAAAGCAGCACCGATTTCCAGGTAGGCTGTTTTGTCTGGTCAGACTGTACACACTGGGTGTTCTCTGCCCATGTGATTTGTGCCATGTTGCTTGTCTGGAAACTTTTTTTATGATGAACCCCTTCAGCAAAATTTGCATCGAGAAAATAGATTTTCCTATCAAAATGTCATTATTTGATTTCACAAGCTTCTGGTGCTGCTTTCTTTTGTCTGCAAATGAGAGACTGGGGAAGGTAGGTCAAGGAGACCACTGATCTTAGGAAAATTCTTTCCAATGTGTAGCAATAGACATTTGTTGTTCACTACAAAACGTACTAAAGTGTGGGAGGATACATATCTCGCCAGTCCTACTAGAAGGACAATGACCTTATAAGCAGCGGTGCAAGCAGTGGGCATACGATGCTGCGTGCTGCATTGCCCACCCAGCCCTATCAGTGACTGTTGGAGAGGTTGCATGCACAGGGCAGATAGTACAGCTTACCGTTCCCCTTGACCTCCCCCAGGAAGGGGTTCAATTAACAGGGTTGACTGGCTATAGCACAGATCGCAATTCACAGGAATGGTCCTCTCAGCTGGTGTTCAGGCCGGCCAGTCCCAGGGGCATAAGAGAGAACGTGCTGGCTCTCCTTGGCTGGAGCTATGCATCATCAGATCCTCGGAGTCACTGCATGCAGTTTGCAGCACGTCATTACCATTGCAGCTCAAGATTTTAATTTTGCTGATTGAAGTCGCTTTGTGCAATAGGATTAAAAGATCAAAATGTGTCGTCATCTTCTTGTCTAGTAATAAAATATAAAAAGTCTTGTATGAATATTAAACTATATATATTCCAGTAATCTAAGGAATAGTTTTTTTTAAAACAGTAGAACAGATGGACTGGAGAAAATTCTCTGTGGACCGAGCATGCTAAGACGCGAGCGCAGCGTCGCGCTGACTCACTCGCGCGGCGGCGTCCGCCATCTTACTCTGCCTCGCGAGCTGGGGCGTACAAGGCTTACTGTAGGGCGATAGACGGCCCGGAATCAGGTTTATCACTTACTGACTGCAAGCCGGCCAATTACATTTAAATTTTATAAATTCTTTTTCTGCAAAAACAAAAGTGTATTGACCAAGGTAGTGAATTTTGATAAAATACTTCTTAGTAGAGTGCATTAATGAATAGATGAATAGGTGCCTATGTTTTTCCGTGTGGGTACGCCAGCGTGAGTGATTGAGCGTGTTATTTGTATGTTTATTAATCATTGAGTTTATTTATCAATATATGGATATTCTAATGCCAGGTGAATTACGATTGACCTGTTTCTTGACAATTTTTTTCTGTTTTTCTGAATACCCCCTGAGGGTAAAAGAATAAATTTAAAAGAAACTTGAACGTACTCGCGCACGCACACGCACACACACAGAGAAAGAGCATAGAGCAAAGAAAAATCTTGTTAGACTGGGGGTTTATTATTTGCATTTGCATCACTTATAGAGTTCAAAAATCACTTGTACTGTAAGAAAAATAGTGCAAAATTAAGATACAAAAGTACTTTATATTCTTTCAACAACAAAAGTGCAATACACCGGGGAGGGAAGGGGCCTCTCTTCATGTTTTGGAAACCTGCATGAAAAATGCAATAACAAATAAATCAATAAATAAACATACAAACAGTTGTGGTTTAACAGTCCTTATGTATTTTACAATGCTGATGACACCCAGCTATAGCTCTCTCTCTCTCTCTCATGCACGCAGGTAAGCACGTATATTTTCAAGATGACTGCATGTTTCCTTCCATGATGCAAAATGTACATTGCAAGTGTCGTAGAAGATTGTGCTGTCAGTACATCTAATATACTCTGGCATTATTGTAATGACCACAGAAGCTATATAAATGTACTCACAGGTGAAACGATTTTCCTTTCTTTGACTTGTTCGCGCAGTTCCACGCGGCACAACAAGGCATTCTCTGAAAGTCAAAATGTCGATAGACTTATTAGTATATACTGAAAGGGGTCCGACTCCTACAAAATCAATCTGACTTTGATAATTCCATGCATTGGTCATGTCTGCCTTAATTGACGGTGGTCGTAGTTTAAAACAACAACAAAAAAGATTCTTGGCTTTTGGGCTAACTCGCTATAGCACAGCCGCCGCATAAAACAGTCGGGGAAAATATATTTACGAC
>SMGT01014778.1:319134-332178 GCA_004794575.1 Lanistes nyassanus | reverse complement strand
GGGGGGGGGGGAGAGGGCGAGGCTTGCAGGACGACGTGCGCGCGAAGTTCCCTCAGATGACAGTACGACGCACGCCCGACTGTTCAGAGGCACTACGATGTTCCCGTCGTCAGATCTCCGTTGCCACGGATGTTTCTTCAGCAGCATGGCGACGATGCAGAAGTATGGGTGACACGTCGCTCTCCTCGTGAATCACGGTGGCCTTGCGAATACACCTTTCCAGGTAGCGGGCCAGAAAGACATGGCGAAAGTTCTCGCCGAAAACGACATACACCAGGCAGTTGGTGGAGAAGTTCAGGTAGAACAGCACCTCGAAGAAGCGCTGCAGAATCCAGTCGTTGTAAGACGGAACCGTGCCCTGAAGGTACAGCTCAATCATCATCTTCAGCCGGATTGCGTGCGTGGGGGTGTTGAGCAGCAGAAAAATCACGGAAATGGCGAATAAGAAGGTCGTCATCTTGCCCTCTGGGGTCAGCCTCTTCCGGTTCTGGCTGCTGCGTTGCACGACGGACCGCAGTCGCTTCTTTCTCTCGAACGACTCCACCACCTTGACTACGATGGTGAGGATGAGAAAGAACATGATGAGGGAGGGGAAGATCAAGGTCAAGGCCGTGTCGACGAGCGTCAAGGTCGTGACGACCTTCTCGTACTCCACGAGGCTGGTGCAGTGGAGAGCGCCGTCAAGCCCCACAACCACTCCGCTGGTCCAGAGGGAGAAGTTGTAAAGGACGGCGGCGAAGATGGT
Source organism: Lanistes nyassanus (assembly GCA_004794575.1). NCBI lineage: Eukaryota > Metazoa > Mollusca > Gastropoda > Architaenioglossa > Ampullariidae > Lanistes > Lanistes nyassanus. The sequence goes on along the minus strand of SMGT01014778.1, from coordinate 331,433 downwards.
GATGAAGGGAATGAGGCGGCGAGCCCGGCACACGGTGCAGTGGCGGGGCACCATGCGCGGTCTGGTGAAGCGGACGAAGTTCTCCACCGTGATGATGACGACAAACCAGACGGACAGGAAGCCGCACACGTAGGTCAAGAACACCGTGACCTGACACACGCCAGGCGTCGTCAGCAGCGGCACGCGCAGCTGGTACAGCCACACCACCGACAGCGACAACAGAAAGCCGATGTCGAAGAAGGACTTGGCGGCCAGATACAAGCAGCAGGACGTGCCGCGGAGACTTGCGCTCAGGAACGTGCCTATGGCCAGCACGTTCCCAATAACGCCCAGCACACAGATGAACGGGATGACCACGGTCTGCAGGCGGCGCGTGAAGACGTACACGGAGCTCCGGTCAGGGTCAAAGTACGTCACATCCCCCGTGCTGTTGTCTATCTCCCCTGCCGTCAGCAACAAGTGGAAGGCTGGTGACGTCAGGTCGTGTATGGTGCTGTTGACCAGGCAAAAGTCTATGTGCTCCATCTGCAAAAACACCAGTCTGGCTTCAGCGATCGCGTGACTGCTTACCAATGTATTTTTAAACAGTAAAATAACAAAATAACATTTTTGAAAAGGATTCGATCGGAAAGATTCATATTACTATTATAACAGTAACTGAAGGTAGGAGTTAATCGTGGCTATTTGTTTTAGGTCATATAGGATTGTGGTGTATATGAAACCCCACTTTTCTGTGGACCAGCATCGTGATGGCGGTGCCCAAGTTTCTGGCTCTTGCTGATTTGCCTTCCGGGCTGGCTGCACGAACTGGTATTAATAACCAGAGAAGCTAAGACAGCTGTAGACGTAGAGATAAATTAGTTGTACCGGAAAATCTATTGCCATTGTTTTAATCACGCTTCCACGACTATACCTTTGCCTGCCAGTACTTCGGGTCGAAGTCTTAGTGATAAGGAAGTCTTTAGGGGACGTTTACGTGAACCGAGCCAGCTGGACACTACCGATCACAGACGTATTTCTGAGATGCTTGCTTTGAAAGCATACCCTTAAAACAAACAGTGATTGTTGGGAATCAACTTCCTTGAATCAGGTCGCACAAGTTTACCTTCACTGCTTTATCGAGGTAATTTATCTCCTAATTCGTGAACAATAAAGTACTGTAGTGTTACTTCATCCTTGTTTAAACAAATTGTGAATCTTCTCCCATCTGTAAGTTCTAAACCGATTATTTGATGGTTTGTGTAACGTATTAAAGGACAAATATAAAAGTTTTCTCCTTCAGCTTTTTCTGCGGGAAATGCACTTCACGTATTTTTCTCACTTTTTTCTTTTTTCTGTTTTGCTTTTCCCCTCTATTTCTTTCTCCCATTTTTTGTGCCGAAGTCCGGTTTTCCTTCTTATTTTCTTTTTCTTGTCTTTGTCTTTGTCTTTGTCTTTGTTTATTTCTCCCTTCCTTCCTTAAAAAAGCCTTTCTTTTCTTCCTTTCGCGTCTTTCTTTTTGTTTTTGTTTCTTGTCATTCTTTCTTGTCTGTCTTGTTTGTCTTGTTTGTCTTTCTTGTCTTTCTTTCCTTTTTTTTCGATCAAGGTGTAACGATGGTCGAAGTGCCCGATAATTGGGGCTATACTTGTGACAAGTTCTAGAGTTCTGTTAAAGACAGAGTCGCAGACTTTTGCCGATAAATCAGTAATGTTCACCCTGATCAAAGAAACGGACGACATCCACTAATACCTTTTGATGCTTCATTTACTTTACATTTTCCGACATGAAAAAAAGAGACCACATGTTGGGAAATCTGGAGACAGTTGGTGGGCGTCAACTCAGCGCTTACCGAAGCGTTTTGTTTACCGGGGATATAAAAAACGGAAGTCTATTAACCTTGGGGATCTGGGCTGCCCGTCGATATAGTTACGTTCTGGAATCGAAAGATTAAAGAAAAAAAAAAGATTTTGGCAGTAATTGAAGCATCAGCGAACAGCGAAGCCCTTCTCGTTATTTTTGTAACAAACACAAGAGGTCCGAAAGTCACTTTAAAATCTTGGCGCTGCACATCGCCCTTAAGAACATGCAGTTAAGAATTTTTTTGTAATCTGAAACGGTCAAGACATTGCTGTCGGCTTTCGTCCTACCTTTGTTCACATTGCGTCAGTTGAGACGCAGACCGCTTAAAATGGTCGTTTAGTTCTGTTTCTTTTATGCTGAATAATACTAAAGGTTTGTCAAACATTTAAAAGTACATGATATCAACAAAGTGTCTGCCTTGCGACTTTCTAGTCCATTTTTATTTCTAACAGAAGTAATTTGGTATATATATATATATTTTTTTGAAGAATCCCACAAAATAATTCACTATTGTTATGGTGGAGAGTGAAAAAGAAAAGGATAAAAGAGGCTATGTAGAGAAAGTTCTCAAATTTTCACCAGCCCACTTAAATTTCCACTGTCCCAGGTTGTTCTCTCGATATAGCCTGACGGGCTTGCGATTCATGAATTTGGTGGCCCAGATATTTTCCTAGTCTCTTGGGGCCTACTGACCGCCCGTCATGTTTCCGCGTCCCTGGTATTGGAACTATGGTGTAAAACTCTTGGGAGAAATAGGGGGACACTGGAAGCCTCAAAGAGAAACCTCTACTTTTGTAGATGGCAAAATTCCAAGTGATGATTTCTGGGCAGCATCAACTGTCACCAGCTGGTGGCAAAAGATTCCCAAATGATGGGCTACACACTGCTGAATCAAATTTGTGGTGATGCACAATGTTAGCAGACCAGTTCGTAACGTTTCTTCCCTGGCTCAGAGGCTCCTTACGAAGGAAACAGAAGATAGTGAAAGACACACAGCGACTGGTCGTGGGCCAGATTGGCCACACTTCTCTAGACAGGAAGTCGGCATTGATTCATTTTGGAACGTCATTGTGGTATTCGCAAGGGAGATCAGCACCCAGCGAGTGAACATGATAGCAGGAAAGACAGAGTGGGTAGACCGACTGTTCTTTCCCCGTTTACAGCAAACAGATCGTCTGGCTGGTAGGAGTGGGTGGTCGGGGTGCGGGAGCGCTGGGGATGTGCTAATGACTAGGCGATGCTGTAGTTGTGTGGCTGGTTGCAAGAACTGCTGGTTGAATGTACGAGCACCGACAGCGAATGTTTTTTAGGGGTTAGGTAATCCGGTAGTGGATCATTTATCGTTTCCTGCATACACGCGCGCGCACACACACACCCCGTTATTCTTTCTCTCTCTCTCTCTCAGGTATACACACACAAACGAGCCCACGTGCGCTGACATTTAAGTACACAGATTAAAATCTGAAAGACGCTCTCCGTCCTTGTGACCAGACTAACGTTGGTAATTTTCGTGTTCTGCCTTAGCTGATGCGGAGTTGTCTAGACGCAGCCCCAATAAACTCTGTCATAAACCTTACAGACTCAGCCGGCTAACTCCAGCGTTGTAGTTAATAGACGAAACATGGCCGCTGAGCGGCAACGGTCCTCTACCCACCTGTCTAATAAAGCTAAGGTGGGCTTTTGTGCTTCGCTGCCAGTTTTGTCCTAAAGACGCAAAGTTACAAGCTTTTTGAACACAGGTTTGCTGAAATACACAGGTTTGCTGAAATACTGGGTTAAGCATGTTATTGAATGGGAAAGCAATAAGCTTATACCACACACCTTGCTGTTTATGCTCGGTAGGGGTGGTCGGCAGTTTGGGGTATAAAGCCACTCCAGTAGCTTCCTCCAAAGCACAGCAACTCACTGTTCTCTGGAAGATTGTGTTGCGTGTGTGCGTGTATGCGTGTGTGCGTGTGCGCGTATGAGGAGGCCGTACGTCTATCTGCGCGTGTAAGCGCAGGTGCCTGCGTGTACGTCCGTTCGTGTGTGGATGTAAGAGACAGAAAAAAGCATTGATTTTTTTAAAACTAGGAAAATGTTTCCACCTCGCGCTGATTTTACACTGGGGTGGGGTTGGTTGGATGACGCTGGGGGTCTTTTACTAACCTCTGTACACTGTAGTATTGAGCAAAGTGATGGCTGCAATAAGATGATAAGTGCCAAGAACAGTTTAATGCTCAGGAGTATGGTCAGATGGAGTCTGCACAATGTTTTATCCTCAACCGCTACTTGATTCCAACCCGTCACCTTTAGCATGCTAGTCCGAGACTCTGACCAAAGAATTATATTCCCCCGAGGGAAGGAATACAGACTGTTCGACTGACCTATCAACCGATAGACAGGTAGATAGACAGATGTACAGCAGGCAGGAATAATTTAGTTTAAAGCAGTTGGATACACGTCAAACTTATGCAGATATTTCGATGGTTATAACCGCAGAAAAATACAACAGTTTTAGTTTTATGCCCTGTTATTTCACAGAGAAATAAAGTATTTTCAATTTTTAAAAGAATTTCTGTAAATCACTCAGCAGACGAGGACAATAACTGTCCATCTCACACACAAAAAACCACCTTCACTACTGAACAACAGCAATACAGAAAAGCAATGTCAAGAGTAGGCCAGGTTGTAATCGTTAACAGAAGTTACTTGGCCGTACCTAAAATATACCAGCTACTGACATGGATGAGTCTTGAGAAATGTCTGTGGAGGTCTCGGAGGATACTTTGATAATGTCGACACTGATCCAGACTGCCGCTGCGTGACTATGTGCAGTATTTATGTTTGGGAAAATGATTCACAAGTAGTGCTTGGCTCCCTCACTCTCACTGTTGCAACCCTCTATCCAGGTTCTCTATTTCTAGCAGCCACCATACATTAACTCATTTCATTACATATAGCAATCACACATTACGCCCCACACAGCAATCACATATTTCACCATACATAGCTTACACACATTCCACTTAGCATTCACATTTCAACATGCATACCAATCACATATTTCACCACACGTAGAGGTGACACATTTTTTCATGCATAAGGGTCACACATTTCTCCATAAATGAATTTGAAGAGAAAACAACCATTGGATTCGGAGCCCATTTATACACTTGATTTTCTGATCTGCTGATATATACAAACACATGATATAATGGGCAACAACAGAGATAAATAAATAGTGCTGAGTAACCGAAGAATACACAACAAAACGACAGGCAGGATGATGAAAAGGTGATGAGCTTTAGTTGCAGTCTATGGTCAGCAGCATATGTAGCCTATCACTCATTCTCTACTGTATCACATTCTTCACAGTCCGCACGCAACACACTATAGCGAGTGAGTCCCGCGGTTCCCGAGCACCAAATCACTGTGGCACGAGATAAAGGCGAGATTGCCCTGTCTTGGGCTTTCCCTACTCCCTGTTTACTGTTAGTTACTGCTGGCGAAGCACATTGTGTGAAGACTAGCGTGTTCTTAAGTTAAACGTGATGTCGTCCACTTTGCGGGTCATTTTGTTGAAAGACCCACCAGAGACCTACCCGCTGCGGTGGAAGGATCACTCTCTATGCCAGCCGATAAATCTCTACATGGTGTCTTGTCCGTCTGTCCCACTGCCACACTTGACAGTCACTTCCAGAACAAAAGGATAAGATTTCTTTGAAGAAATGCTCCTCTATATATTCAAGTAAAGAATATTTTAGCGAAATACTCAAGAAAGCCAATACTGGGTGACTACAGAAAGGTTTTGACTTAATACCTTTAGGCAGAACCACAATTCTGTCTTACAATTTTCTTCAAACAGAGAGCCAAACAAACCTGTATTAATGGTAATGTTAGTTGCGTCACAACCAGACTTGAAAAATTCCTTGAAAGGAGTTAGACTTCCGCCTGGAGGCTTATATTATATCTAGAAATTATATCTAGATGTGGTGTATGTCTAATTAGTTTGCAGATCTCGTGAACATAACTCTAGAAATATATAAATATAGTTATTGTGAGTTCTCTTATTCCCACACAGTGCAAACAAGGCTAGATCACCTAGTGCAGTTCAGCTCTCACTCAGCCACCACAATTCAACAGTTCTACTAGTCTAGCACAGAAAAGATCACTGGCCCAAACATTTATATTTTAGCGCCACAACGAGGAAGCTTGCAAACCAACTTTGCTAGATAGGGGAACAGATCTAGACAAGCGAGAGCAAGAAGCGACTATAACGAGATCACAATTTTAGTGATTCATCAGGCACAAAAATATATTCAATCAGAGTTTATCTCATCATCAATCTTTAAATAATTATAATGAACAGTCAGCCGGACAAATACACAGTTTGTCTCAGTGCGTGCATCAAATATTTCGACCATGCAAGAGTCGTTAACGTGAAATGACAAAGACAATTCATAGTCACTCTTCTCTGCACTCGCCGTGCCGAAGTGGTTTGTGCCCCACACATTGCGTAAGACGCCACCGATGTAAAACTCTTCTGTTGTTTTTACACCCGATAACTGAGCAGGTGTCACCACCACCTTTTTGATATTTTTTTCTTCGATTTCTGACTGGAATGTGAGCCGCTTGCGAGACGCAGCCATCACTTAACTAGCTAAGCGGAAGTGAGGATCATGAGCCTCGAACTGGCTTGAGACATGGCCCCGGCCACAGTATCCTCAAATGGCGTGCGGAAACTTGTGGATTAGACACCATTCATTTCTCCAGTCGAAGATCTGGGCGGAGGGACTGTTCCTCGGGACTGGGTGGCGCTGTTTGGTGGGAGCACTTCCTCTCGTGCATGAGTAAAGAAAATGTCACTAGTGCAGCATCTTAGTTCCCCAGGGGTCCGCGTTGTAGAACATGCGTCCTTACGAAAAAAAGATAGTTCCTTGAGCATGAGATAAATCCGAGTGTAAGCACCAAACGTCAGACAGGAACAGACTTGGACGCCTGGAGACACGAAGCAGGGAGGACCAGTCCGGGATCCGGATTATGCTGAGCGTTCAACGCTCGCACACGATACTGCTGCTGACTAGGTCGCTACTGGCGCTGATGGAGGTAGAACCTCTGCGGGCCATCAGAATGGCATGCGCCCAGTTTGACATGCACACAAAGTAGGACAGATACACTGATCTGCCTCAAACAATCCCTCACCCCCACCCTGAAAAATCTTCATTAATTAGCCACCCTGTAGTTGCTAGAGGCAACTGGAAGACAGTTACTGGTTGGCGCTTTACTTGACGAAGCTCACGAACATAGGTCCACCTCGGAAGCCTTTTCGTGTCTGGCGCGAAACTTCGCTTCGCTACTATGTCACAGACAGATCACGCGATAAAACTATGAGTTCTGATTGGGACATGCTAACTACCAACTCGGAAATCTTGGAAGCTGAAATTATCACAGGTTTTGGCGGGAGGTAGTGACGTAAAAATGTCTGACTTCACTGGAAGTTAGAGGGTTTTACTGGAGAATCCTTATACTGTACATGTACGCCAAGATACATTCAAGCAGTGGGAAAAAAGCGAGCCACGTGTACGCTTTCAATTGGCAGAAAAGCGAGACAAGACGTACGCGTGATTCGCGTTGACTGAGCAAGGAATGCAGACTCTTAATGAAGTCTTTGATTAAAGGAATGTTTTATTGTTGATGCAATGTGAAAAATGCTATTAAACCCTGATTGCAGAGATGTGGCTTGACGGGGCTGGTGTACCATACAGGCTAGACTTTGTTCCTAGCATGGTCGTTAATGAACGGCGACGTAACATGTTCCTAATTTCTTGTCATGGAAATGCTAAGGGGATAGGGGTTTCCGTGACACATGACTGAGTGGTTAGAGCTTTGGCCTAAGAACAGTAAGACAGTGGTTCGATACCCGAGCGGCGCACCCAGGTGTGAATGAGCACCTGACCTATGGGTCAGCGACAGTAAGCTACCTAGAGAGGAGATGGCCCCCTCCCCAAAACACACAGAAAAGTGGGGGTCTCAGACCTTCCCCCCCCCCCAACTAGCATACGACTTAAAAGGGTCACAGGACACCTCTTGCCTTTACTTTTAGTGACTATTTTAATGATTGCTTCTGATCGAACCCTGTGCAAAGATGCGGTGTTAGAATGATTTTGCAGCCAGTCATTAGTCCCTTAAATTATATTTTAAAAAACTTTCTATTTGAATTGTTTACTAGGCAGTTCATTTCCAGTGGTAGGGATTGATAGCACACGAGACAAACTATTTTTAGGAAGCACTGTTTGGTGCAGGAAACTACACGGGGAGTATTGACAGCTGCCAAACCTTGGAAGTGAGGGATTAGTTGATGAGGCGTGGGTGCTCCATTAGCAAGGCAAGATGCAGGAAAAGTTCAGACGCAGTGCACAAGGTTTCTTGAAGTCATTCAATCCTTTGTAAGACAAAGATTGCATTTCTTGCTTGACAGAACAGTTTCGTATTTTCATGGACTTCCTTTGGCCGCAAGGTCCTGCACTAGAATGAGTTTTTGTCTACCCCTTTCCATCCTTCCTACAGGTTGTTGACCGTGAAATACGTTTCTGGAAAAAAGACTGTCGTCGGACTTTGTATTCTACTTTTTTGTACATCTGTTTATTATTTCTTAAAATTAAACCATTAAGGTTTGGCTTTTTGTAAGCTAGTAGTTAATTTGAACATGTTTTATACGACAAAGTTCTCTATGTGTGTGTGAAGTGCAAGAGGATCCGATTTTCTGTAGTTTTCCTGTTTGTGGACTGATTTCGTGTACGTGTTTCTGCAGACTCGTTTTACTGAAAAGTCACTGCGTGGTCATTCTTTGATCATGTCATTCCTTAGTAATTCTGTAAGTCACTGATTGATTGTTCTTTGGTTATGTCACTGCTTAGTAACATTTTTGTTATGCTTCATATTGATTTTATCTGAATTATTCTATGGAGAAATGCTCTCACTCCAATACAAGTGTAACACCTGTCAATACGAGGAAATTCAGTGTACCAGCATTTAGTAACACGAGGAAATCGACTACAAGTGTAGCAACACTTCATAGCACAAAAAAGTCCATTACAAGTGTAACAACACTTAGTAACATGAGGAAAAATGCGAGGAAGGGTGACAAAGAGTTAGGACGTACCTATAGAAAAGACGAATTATGCAAAGCGATGAAATGAAAAAAAATGGATAGGGGAGGAAAGTAAACATTCTGGAAAGCAACAAGTCTGTAGCGTTAACCATCTATAGATGAAACGCTTGCACAGTATGCTGACATCTTCAGAGTTAGTTCAGAAAACAACTATGTAGCGCTGAGAATTTTAAAAAAACCCACAAGTATTAATAAATAGGGAAGACGATACCCACGGATATGTGAACAGATATATTTAGCTTTACGCGTGCATATTATTAACATGACCCAGGTCAGACTGTCGGGCTTTTGAAGATAGATGGGCAATGTCGCTAGAGAAATATCTTAAGATAGATCGTTTTCCTGGATAAAGTAGAAGTGTGTTCGTTAGACGAAAAGATTTCAAGTTATACGTGTTGCACCCTTTTGGTACTTTTTATTCTTACTTGAAATTATACAAGACAGGCTGAAACGAGTTTCCTGTGGCTGGACAGTTAAGGCATGTATGAAGGGCCGGGAGACAGCCTTGGAATAATTTAAATGATATTGTGGAAGATGTAATCCAGAACATAATATCTTGAACCTCAGTTATGCGCAAGCAGATTTTGATAAGATTTGTTAAGGTACATGCACGCTTTGTCGTGGTCTGTTCTGCTTCTGTAAATATGCTGAAGTGACCATGATGAAGACGATTATGGATAAGACATTGCTATCTTTTCAACGAAATTTAGTCGTCGACTTCTAGTGATTTTTGACCCACTGAACTTGAAAATCCTACTCACCACGCTGCACCGCCTCCACAAATCTAAAATACATCTCCGTCTCGCTTTAGCGCGCAGACCCGTTTCCAATGGCGATGTCCACCATTATTCTGGAGGTGGAAGTGCCTGTGATGCAAAATTTCACACGTTCTGCACGAAGGCAAGCTAGGTCATCAAGGGAGTGCACCGCGTTGACCATCCTGTCCTGCGTGCCTGGTGAAAGTATGACTAAGGACCGGACATGAAAGGTGTCTATTGGATTTTCACAACCGACATCTCTGTTAGGCTCCAGTAATTAAATTCTTACACGAAGGTAGCGTGGTTTACACGCAACAGCTCCCGGTGTTATCAGTAGGTGACACTAAGGCAACCTCTTTTGCACGAAACGACTTTCAGTGAAATGAGTTTGTTATAGAGACAGACTCTGTTCTGAGGAGCAATTATCTCCCAGGAAGAAATAGCTGGGACGAAAGATGCGTCTTGACCGAAAGGACTGTGGTTAAAGACCCGGAAGATGGACGACCTTTACAAAGACAGTAACTATCACTTGGCATTATATATGGGTAGGGACGGAATTGTGTTGTGCATGGTCATTAACTTGGCATTATATATGGGTAGGGACGGCATTGTGTTGTGCGTGGCAATCACATTGCGTGGATGAGGGGAGACTATGACAATATTATGAGGTGTTATTGGCATAGTGGGAGAGAAGATATTACATACATTATGACTAAATTATTCACATTTACTGGGTCCTTTCTTCGCTTTGCAGAGCACACAAAGGTGTGATGGGACGGATGGTTGGGGACTTATGACTAACTTATGCCTTGAAGCGTTAACCAGACTGATAGTTGCAGGTCAGTGCAGAGAGGGACAGTGTAATTGTAGGGATATGGCCAGTAATGGCGTCTGGGTCTTCAAGATGTACTCTTCGGCCGCTTCGGGATTCGAACCCGCAACGTTCAACGCTCGAGTCCAGTGCTCCATCAGCTGACCTATCCAGCCCTTGTCTCCCTTAGCTCCGCGTCGAAAACATCAAGAAGTCTATTCACCGGATTAGAAAGCTACTTTTTGCTCTTACCTGGAACTATAATTCTACATTAGGATAGGCTTCGGAAAAATGCTGGCGAAATAATGTACTTTATGATACAAATTAGTGGACGGAGAAGACAGTTCCAAAAAAATTGTTTAATACTACTCATTATTGATGAAAGAGGTTGACAGGGGGATGGCTGAGTGTTTTAAGGCGCTTCAGTTAGGAATTTATGCTCTTTTTGCATTACTATTTTTTTTTAAATTGCGCTGAAGTAGCCTATCGGAATTGCAGCTTATCTTTCAGAACGCCTAGTTCATAAATATATTGGGGATCTTGTGAGCTGAAATGTTAGCATGGCAAGATCTGCAGTTGCTGGAAATCTTCACAGTCTGGCTTCATACAGCTGATTCATCTTTTTATCTTTTTGTTTACATTTTTTGCATATGATGAATGAACGTACAATAAAGCTCATCTAACTGGGTTTAGCTGGTCCATTTTGAGCATACGCCGAATCAAACACTTGACGACCCCCGGCTGAAAATCAGTTAAGGGCCCTGGAGGAAGTTCAGTGGCTGTAAACAGATGATGAAAAAATACCTGGCTGGTAGACAGGGCTGGATAGGGCACTTTCCAAACATCTCACGTCACATACTCCCCCCTCTCTCTCTCTCCTGTCTCTCTCTTCCCTCATATTCTCTCTCTCTCTCTGCTTTAATCAGATCACTGAAAAAAACTTGACCACAGGGTTCCATGACATGTATGCATAGCTGCATACTATCACATGCACATCAGGAAATAAATCGTTTGGTCTTCTGTATTCTTTGCCGCCGCCGACGACGACGATGACGACTACGATGATGATGGAATACAGGACTTAAGTGAGTTTTAATGAAAGCCAAAAAATCAAAGAGCTACACAGACAAATAAGATCTGCGAAAGTTACACACCTGCTTGAACTGACAGGATACTTGGTGGCACAGACTGAGGTATGACTTGATCTAGCGTTTTATAGCGGACAAATGAGTTTTAAATGCAAATCATGAAGATTATCAAGTCTTTATTGGGAGTGACACCAGATATGACAGAGGGAAGTTATTGTAACAAATATTCCTTCACCAGTTTAAGAAACAGAACCTGGATTCCCCATCTCTTCTGCTTCCTCTTTGATGATCTGGGTATGTACACGAGGGGCTTGCTCCACAACTGAATTGTGGTCAGTAAATGAAAAACACCATCACATTGATTTCTTCAGCTTCAAAACAGTTTTGTGTTGCAAGCCTTATGTAAGGGCCGCCTCCCACGTAGCATTGCTTACAATGAAGTACAAGACCTTACGAGCTTTCAAAACAGGCAGGAACCTTTGTCCGAATAGCTCCCGTTTCGCTCATTGACATTTCAAATCTCGTGACGTGGTCAGCAAGTAAGTATTGACACCTTTTCAAGTCTCGTGACGTGGTCAGCAAGTAAGTATTGACACCTTTTCAAGTCTCGTGACGTGGTCAGCAAGTAAGTATTGACACCTTTTCAAGT
>SMGT01014778.1:287854-310935 GCA_004794575.1 Lanistes nyassanus | reverse complement strand
GCTTAGTGAGCGGGTTGACTTCATTAACATGGATTCTCTGTATGCACACGTTGTGCACCGAGGGCTAGCTGTGTGAAGAATAGCGCCGTTATAAAGAAAGGGCGGGCAGATCTTTTTTGAGGATCTGCCAAGTTCCTTTCTTTCGGCCCTCTCTTTGCTACGTGTTTAGGTACGGTAAGCTCCCTTTAGGGCACAGGCGTCTGCATACGGCTATGTGTGAGCGCTGCCAGTATCTTTGTTGGAGTTATTGTTCCAGTATTTGGTCCTGTCTGATTCCTGTCTGGGGTTGGTTGCACGAGCGCTCTTCTCTGGGTTTCCGGTCATAAGAGAGGTCGTATGGCCTTTACATTCAGTATATTTTACGTGCAGCTTCCCATTCAACGGGCAATAAGCATTAAGCTCCATGCAACCCGACCCTTGACCCTGTTGCATAAACGTTCGTCTCTTTTCACACGTAGAGGTTCATATAAAACCCATTGGGTGAACAGCACTTACAACTGTAGCCCTATGACCAGAAGCCAGTTATGGAAACCCGTGCTACCCATCTCAGAGACGGGCTGTGTAAGCAAGCCAGCTCATCCCCCTGGGATTCGTATCTCTTGTCCGTTCGTAAAGATGCCCGTAAAACAGACATGGCAAACGGGCCTTACAGTTGCTCTGACGATCGGAAGTGCTCAAGCAACCTAACACTGTATTCTTAGGAAGTAAGACTTTTTAAACCGAAAGCCACCCAAGTATCTGACGTCACGCGCACAAACTGGACTCCTCGGGCGGAGAATTCATTCCTGAAACAGGGCCTGTCTGGTGTGTGGTTTATGAACACGATTTATTTTTTGGTGGGGGAAGCGGGGTTGAGGGACTGGGGAGGGTCGTGAGATGTTTAATGCAATTTCTGTTTACACGCAGGGGAAATCACGGCAGAAAATTCAGAGGTACGGAAGGACTTCTGCTTCCGGTTTCTTTTGTGCTGGGTGATAACGCGTTCCTTGATGTTTGACATTCGACCTTCCTGTCAGCAGCCTCGACTGTCGACATGGCACCGAGCGATAAGCATGCGAAGAGCCCGAAAGAGGAACATTCTGGGAATCTCTTCTCTTCCCTTGCTCTGACAATTCATTTAAAGGGATAAATTAAGATCTTTCGTTGTTCGAAATGGTGTGAGAGGCGAAGCAGGGAATATTCTGCCGCGAGGGAGATCGCTGTATTCATGTCGGCTTGAAGTGTTATCTCCCTCTGACACGTGGTGGGCTGGTGCCATCAAGTTCCCCTGAGAGAAATTGCGGCCGAGCGCATTCCGAGCGAAACAGCTTTCTTCTCTCCCTGGATGTCTTGCCACGAGAGAAGTTAGACTGGTTGCATTGCAGCTTGCAGTCTCCGTAAAGCGACAAAAAAAATAAAATTGTTTTCCAGTAACTATATATTCATAATCCAACCCGAATCAAATCAGAACCTATGTCAGAAACAAGCATGCAAACTAGACACCAGACATTACACAGGCCTCTGTTTAATTTTTTTTCTGTAAGAAAAACAGGCCTGGGTTGATTTGATTTTGGCTCAAAATCAAGCATTATGATTATTTTGTTTTGTAAACTGTCTTGATTTAGGCTGTGAATGGCCTTGATATTTGCTGCATCAGCAGGCAGTTGCTACGAAGCACAGCAATACTTCGCGTTACTATTTTGTACGCCACTCGCCAACTTCTTCGATTACCAAGTTGTTGTTGTTGTTGTTGTTATAAGTGGTAGTATATTTCTGTATCACTTGTTTATGTCTCCTTTCACGCCATTCCCTCTATATTTTCACTTCTCGTCGACTTCAGCCCATTGATTTTTAAATCGCCGCACTTTGTTAGATTATAGTGAACCCAACAAAGACATTGTAGCCTTCTTGACGTACATTTGAAACATTCTCGTTTAGAAGATCCTGTCTATTTACCAAGAAGCACGCACAACGCCATGCTACACGACTGAATTTAAACAATTAAATCGATCTTGTCCTTCGACAATATTTTCCTAATGAGCAGGCAACATATCTCATCCACGGTCTGGTGCAACACTAATGAGGCCTATAGTTACTGGTAAATAAAGTAACCAAGTACACTTGACTGCACGCACAAGTGACTGTAAATGCCCTGCTTTCGAGCACAACAGAAAATGGCTTCATTCTGTTGTCACGTAGCGAAACACCAACAATGTGACTTCAACAGCTGCTAAGCACAAGGGACTTAACAAAGGCTGTGAGATCGATTTTTGGTCTATAACAATCAAGACAAACAACCGACAGTTAAAACCAAAAATGAAATAAAAATCCTGACACAGAGTTACGAATAACCCGAAGACTTAATAAAAATTCCCATTAAAAATTTGTAAAACAGATTGTGAAGATTCTCGCTAGCGCTGTAACCCGCCCAAGGAAGCAAAGATCCAGGCGAGCCATGTGTTAATTCCATTCGGGTGGATCACTTTCTGTGTTTCACTGTGGAGATGGCAGGGCTAAAAACTGAATCACTTCTCCGTCTTTCTCATCCCATTCTCTCTTCTCCATTCTTTCTCTCTCACTTAATCATTGATTCATTCATTCATTTTTGTTTTCCTTTCTTCTTTGCGTCCTTGCTGCCTTCCTTTCGTTCTTTTCATTCTTTCCTTTTTTCTTTCTTTTTTCTTTCGTTTTTATTTTCCTTCTTTTTTCATTTCTGTCTTTTTTAAAAACTAATTTCCTTCTTTATCAGTCTTTGGCATTACTGCACAATTTTTATTTTGTGTTTTTAGCTTCTGGTTTGTTTTTGGTTTAAAATCCGTTGTCCAGTCAGTCCGAATGATTCCGGTATGAAATGTGTATCATGCCATCAGCCATATTCATTGCAAGTATGGTATTGGTCTTCTGTGCGAGTTCTCATTTTTTACTGTTCCGTACAAGAAAGACTCAGATTCTGTTTTAGAAAAATTTCAGACCCGGGGGCATGGATAACTCTGCTTTGCTGCGGACTAGGGTCTGAAAGCCGCGCATGCAGTCATATGTTTTTGTATGTGTGCGCGTAATTGGGTGCGTCCAGCGCTAAATAATGAATGAAGGACTGATCCTGTTATTGTCTGCAATTGAACCGAGGAGGGGTGGAGTGGATCGAGCGCAGAGAGGGACGCTAGAGTGTTCGGCTTCGCCGTAATCGATATATAGTGAGCATTTTGACCTCGGGAATCTCGACTGATTCTGTGCTTCAAGCGTTTTCAGCCTTATCGACCCGCACGTTGAAATAACAGAACTGGTAGCCACTGACTAGTTGTGCGTTCACACAAACATTGGAAAGGAACATCCGATTTAATGATATTTAGACGCGCATAAACGCATTTTTGGGCAGTAAGTGAAAGAAACTTTGACGTAGCGGGTCATCGGGACATCCGCAATCTTGCACAATCAACGGCGCCCGCCAATGACGTAGACAGCAACTTTGTCAACCCCGGACTGGCTTGCATAAACGTTCTTATCCCCTGGACGTAAACTCCACAGGGCGAATTAGCCTTAATAGCCCTCTAATGGCTACGAACGCTCGTGCAAGCCAGCCTCTAAACATAGGGAATTCACGGGGAGATTTCTTAGAAATCAATGTCTAATATCACGAACTTATTGTTCAAGAACACCGAATTTTCGTACTCATCTACAGAATTGTTATTTCTAAGCCTACAATGAGGCTTACGTATGAGGAGACACCTATTTCACGAGCACGCTATTGAGTGCAGACGCGAGTTGCCTAAGGGCGAGACCTTGCAAGATTTCGCCTGCGAGATCTCTAGCAAACGAGCGTCTGTAGGAAACATCCAAGAGTCTCGCGCACGAGGCGGAAGTTTTTCGAGCCAACATGCGGTCATACGAAACCCCGAGCAGCCACGAAACGTCATTGTTTTAGGTCTAAATAAAAGGTTTTAAATGTATATTTAACATCATAATGCACTTTCTGAATTATTTGTTGCATAAAATGCCAACAATTGACACCTGAGTACGCACATTTCAGATTTGTGTCAGTACTGTTATCGTCTGCTCGTCTACCGCGCATACGAAATACCGAACAGCCACGAAAAGTCATGGTTTTAGATCTAAATAAAAGTTTTTAAAGGTATATCAAGCATCAGAATGCACTTTCTGAATTATTTGATGCATAAAATGCCATAAATCGACTCTTGAGTACGTACATTTTATGTCAGTACTATTATCGTCTGCTCGTCTGCGATGTACACGAAATACCGAACAGCCACGAATATATATGTCGAATACCCACGAAAAGTCATGGTTTTAGGTCTAAATAGAAGGTTTTGTGTCAGTACTGAAAACTACTGTTATCGTCTGTTCGTCTGCCGTGTATAAGAAATAGCGAACAGCCACAAACAGCCACGAAAAGTCATGGTTTTAGGTCTACATAGGTTTTGTCAGCCATCTTTCTCTTGCCGGCGAAGATGCCCTAAAGGCTCCTCGCGTCCTTGCAAGGTTTTTCCCGCGAGAGGTGCTGGGTAACACTTAACTGAAGTTCTCCTCGCGAGGTTTCGCGAAACCTCGCCTTAGGCAACACGCGTCAGAACATTGCTGTGGAGAGGGTTGGTGATCACGTGGTCACCCATCCCGCTGTTGAGTGCAGAGCATTGCTGTTGAGAGCGTTGGTGGGATGGGCCACTAAACGTGGTCACCCATCCTTGCCCCTTCCCCCTGTTTCCTTCCCCATCCTCTCTATTTTAACTGTTCTACATTTGCTATGGTTTTAAAACTGTTTATTATCTCTGCTTTACAAGTCTTTTGATCAGTTACAATCATTGTTCTAGCTTCCTTTTGTCAAGCTGTCAAGGGTCTCTGTGTGTGTGTGTGTGTAATTTATTGACGCTACTATTTTCGGAGTGCCGAAAGGGTTTCTCGTTAATGAATACAGAAAGAGATGGATGAGTCAGTTTGAAAAAAAATACAGTATGCCAGCCAAGCCTTTCTAAATGCGTGGCTAGCAGAACGCACACGAAAAAACTACAATAGTATATCCAAAAATTTATGACTATATATATATATATTACAGTGCAGCTTCATCAAAGTCTTGGGCAGCGGGTTAAATTTTATTTGTGGTGATCAAGGCCCACAGAGAAACTGAATTTAGACCACCCCTCGAGCAAAGGCCTTGTTTCTTTTTTATTTTCTTCTTCTTCTTCGTCGTCGTCTTTTTGTGAAGAGGGAATGAAGTAGGTCTCTATCCCTTACGAAACTAGAGCTAGGGGTAAAAAGAAAACGTTGCAGCTACAACAGTCTAAAGATTCAGTCCAGCTTTTCTGTCTGTGAAAAATATCAAATCTTGACTGACACACACACACTTACACTTCAAGCATCAGACGCTTTTTTTCTCTCTCTCTGTAGAAGCTCTGGGATTTTTTTAGCACAAATTAATATCATGCATTCGTACAAAACATACAAGTACCTTTTTTCTAATTTCCCTTGTAAAAGATCAACGTAGATATAGCCTGTTAATAAAAGGAATAAATGACTGAATTGTGCGTCAGCTGAGATTTTTTTTAACTTGCCTTTTTTCCATCAATGCAGGGGTAAATTTCCCTGTTAAATTGTTTGTTTGTTTGTGCGTGCGTGCGTGCGTGCGTGCGTGAGAGAGAGAAAGAGTGTGAGAGAGATGGAGAGAGAGAGAAGGAGGGAATGAAACCAGACTGCACTAAACAATATACAAAACTGTAGTTCCTGAAAAGTGATAGGCTGTTTCTGAAACGGTTGCTCATTTTGCGTGCTCATGAACATGACAGAAATAGGAAGGAAGGAAGGAAGGAAACACTGCAGGGATAAAAGGAAGCGAGAAGCGAAACCAAAAAAGCCGACGAACACATTGCCATGATTATAGTTATTTGTTTTCGGTTTCGCTACTATGTGTTAATACTTTCACTACTACCATAAATGATGATGACGACGACCACGATGATGATGAATAATTTTATAATATTTAAGCATTAAATCGGGCTCTTATTTTTTTTATTCCTGCTGCTTATGACATTGTACTGGTGAGGACTTGTTGTAGAACACTCCATATTCACAATAAGATGTTGATAAGGAAATGAAAGTAAAGACCGTATTTTTATGTGTGACGCGAGAACTTTATTCAGAGACTGGAACACGTGTAAGTGCTTTAGTTTATGTCTGCAGATATAGATAAAGGCATTCATTCGCCATGGTTGTGTCACCCTCACGCAACCAGGTGCAAGTCCAGCAGACAGATTATTCTCTTCACGACCCATCTCTCTCCTTCTCTCTCTCCCCAATCTCTCTCATTTTGTATCAGTCTATAAAAAGTGTATCTGCAGGCACATATCACATAACCTGGATTTACTAGCTAGCTACCCCATAGGCCAGCTTGCACAAGTCACTCAGCCACTCAGTCACGAATAACACGTTTTAGCACTGAAGCACCGCTAGCCAGAGACTAGTTAACCCCTACCTTCTGGAAGAAAGATTGCCCAGCAGCAGACGACACGGCGATCAGCTGAAAGCAAGCAGCAGTGGCATCAGTCGTTGTGGGCACCGCTTGCAGTCTGTCGTGCTGGTCGTTGGACTACGACGGACCTTCTGAGGGAGACGGCGGTCAGGGGCCTCACCCTACGTGCGTGAGCGCAGGGCGAGGCGTCAAGCAGTCTGACAGTCAAGCAGTCTGACGGGCGCCAGCTCGTGTAAGGCACGCCGCACGTTCACTCGCACGCCGCACGTTCACTCGCACGCGCAAAGCTTCAACCGCTCAGCCGCCCACACTAGAAGCATTCGGAGAGACCATCGCAGGTACAACAGCGGTGTAAATGTAGAGCAATGTATTTCCTTCTTATTTACCTTATTTTTGTTATCTTTTGTTTCTTTTCAACTCATAAAGACTCCACGGATCTCTTTAAAAGCTTTTAAATGGAGAGATTTTTTAATAAGCGATGAGATGGCAGGCTTTGAATGCAGGTAGGCATTTTATCCAGCGCACTTTATGCAATCCTCCACCAGGTGACGTATTTCAGAAGTTTTCAATCAATGCTCATAAAAGATTCAGTATTCAGACAAGAATGAACAACAAGACTGTAAAAGAGGTAGGAGAGTGACAGAAAAAAAATAAAAACTAAACAAGAGCGATTTCTTAAAAGAAGCAGAGCTTCCAGCCGCCAGCAGACAGAAGACAGAAGACAGGTTCGGTTTCCTAGTCGACCTTTTCCTTATCTAATGTAATGGGCAAACCAAGGTGTAGGTGGTGTGGGTGAGTTTTTACGTGTATTTAAGGAGCGATTGATTGACTGCAGGTGGCAGAAGTGGAATGAACATGTGGGTGAAAGTGACCGATTTTCTCTGTACAGACTGTTTTGTAACCCACTACATTATTGTGTCCCCGCATATCTGGAGTTAGACCTTAACAGGCATATAAAATGTGTAATGACTAAATTCCGTTTCGGTGTATCCAACCTGATGACACATACTCATAGATTCAGTAACTTTGTACCAGGTAATTTGCTGTGTCCGCTGTGTAAGGAATCTGAAGATACCGAAGTGCATTTTGTACTAAGTTGCCCATTTCTTGAGCACCTAAGACTACGTTTTATCGCCCGCAAATACTACGAAACACCAAACACCTTCCGCCTGTGCTTGCTGATGTCTGCCACTAACCCCGATACTGTTAAAGCATTTTGTATTTTCTTATATAAAGCATTCAAGGCTAGAAAAATTGCATTATCATAGTTTATTTTATTGATCATGTTTTGCATTTTGGACCACCCTTGTAGCCTATGATATTTTAAAAGTCTATGTATTTGTCTGTACACTTCCTTCTAAGGGGGCATGGCCCTTAAGAATAAACATTCGTATTCGTATTCTCTCTCTCACACACACACTCAAAAACACGTCCGTCGTCCGTCATCCAGTCACTGTCCAGTGATGTATGTCGCTTGTAGTTGTTTGTAAAAAAGTTTTTTGTTGACTTTTGGTTCAGGGAATCAGATTATCCAGCTGGCCATTTTGTTACTCCGGAGTAATTTAATATGCGCATTCGTGCAGCCTAACAAGTAGCAGAGAAGGACAGGCTTTCCCCCAGGAGAACGCGATCTTGACAGACTATGTTAATAAACTCGGGCTTTTCGCCCCTATAGAGTTCAGTGCAAAGATTCCTTACGAGACACTGCTGTCCTCGTGCTGTGTTCTTAATTCCCGTCTGTGCGCAGCACGCTCTGCGCAGGCTAGTTAGTTCTTAGGAGAGGGCAAAGCCAGTATTATAATGCAATCTTTTACCTGCATCTGGCCGAGCACAGAAAAAAGCTTCTGTGATAAATTTAAGCAGCTTTCCTTTCATTACGGCAAAATTCTAGACGAAGATGGCAGTATCATTTAGCTGTCGGGAGAGGAAGATCTGCAAGAGTGCAATTAAATGCCATCGATTTGCGCAGTCTACCAGAAAACGTTTTTGAGATATGTAAAGTGTAGTCACTGTTCCAGGTGATGGAAACAGTCTTAAAATCGCATTTTCCTTTCCAAAAGGTGTTAGCAGAAATTTATTGCTCTAGCTTTCTTCATTACTTCACTGCTTATGAAGTCGCGCATGGTGCATTTCGATGACACCGACCGGCAAGCAGAGACGCTTTCAGCTACATCCCCTCAGTAAAATTCAGGTTCGGAGAGCAGGTGGGTGCGCGTTCATGGGTGCTTTGTGTGTGGGCGTGCGCATGGGTGGAGCAAAACGCTGGATCAAGTAATATTCAACCTAACGATCGCTTGGGCGATCACACGCACGCACGCACGCACGTTAGGATGCACATTGTTGTTTCCCCTTGTTGCGCCCACTGACGTGCAGCCGCACTCAAAAGAACGCACGTTTGCACGCAGACGATGTACCAACACGCACACGCCGTACCTTGAAGTTACGGACCACACCTATCTTCACGCAAGTCTCAAAGCCCCACTGCAGCGATGACACTGAAACCTCTTCATCTCTCTCTTTTTTAAGTCAGAGTTTGTCAGGCACGAGGATTTTTGCCGAGTCCTTGAAGATCGACCTATGTAGGTGAGATCTGCCGTATTCTAGTGTATCGCTGTGCTGAAGTCTCATCTTGATACACCGAAGACCCATCCACCCACCTCTAGGCAAATATCGCAAAGAAATCCCCAAAGCCTTTGTCTCCTAACGACATGCCGAAGAGAATGTAACTTTGTTTTATGCTTTTGTACGGAGACTTTGTTCCAGCAGGAGGCAGAATCAGAAGATTCAAAGCCTGCTTGGATAGTTTCTGCACACCACGGCATCTTACGGCGCACTAATGTGTCTCTTTGTCGTTTATAGCTAAAAGCCATCTGTTCTGGTTTTTGGAAATAACTGTAAGCTCTAAGAATGTGTTTGAATTATCTCTTCCATTTTATTCTGTTCCTTACAGGTCTCCGATTGTATAGAAACTAAGAACACGAGCCAATAGCCTCGTCTGAGCACACGTACCCGTTCATGCATAGACTTATTATCTCAAAATTTTGTCCAGTGTAAGTATTTTTTGATTATTAACTAAGACGTTATTAGAATGCTTGACTTTTTTATCTTCCCACTTTTTCCTAAAAACGCGCTTCATTTTTTTTTTTGTTGCTTATCTGACCTTCACTGACAAACCAACAGTTTTATAGTCTTAATTTGCTGACGCAGTGCGTATTTTTTTACCGTTATCGTGAAATCTTCGCTCGTTGTCTTCATAACTTTCCTGAACCCTTCTTTTCTTCTTCTCTCGAACTTTTGCCAGCTTCTCAAATTGTGTAGCTATCAGTATAACCATCTTGATGACTATAAGCTCAGGAAAGACCAACATATGGATTTACACACGTCAGCTGCATTTTGAAAATTACGACTCCTTCTACATTTACCAAAATCGGTCATCGAAAATTTGAAATTGAAAAATATTTGTTGAAATCATAAAGACAGTGTTTTTTGCCTCCGTCTACGCATTGTCGTCCTCTGAACGTCGGTCGTGTGAGAGTGATCACGTGACACGACACCCTGGGGGTAGAAGAATTCTCAACGACCAGAAGACAGAAATGCAGGAGAGTATCCCATAGAAGACGATGGAAGTGCAGAAGAGTATCCCATAGAGGACGATGGAAGCGCAGGTCGATGCCAAACACACGACGAGCACTTTTCGTAGCACTTCCGCCCATGGAACAAAACTTAAGAAAAATAGTAGAATTCGCGGAACAAACGCAGTGGAAGTGGTGCGAAGAGTTGGCAATGTGCACTGTACACAGCCCTGGAAGATTTCACTAATATATAATATTTGTATTAAAAAGCCTGGGCTGGCTTGCATGGGCGTTCTTCTTGCCTGTTTATACGTAAAGATGTTTGTAAAATACACAGGGCGAATGGGCTTTACGACCACTCTTATGACTGGAAGTGCAGGTAGGAACGCTCATGCAAGCCACCCCTAGAGAACCCACTATGGGAATGGACATTAATAACGAACTCCATGGTTCTTAAACATTACTTGATACAGCAATGTTCAAGGACCATGGAGTTCGTTTTCACTTTTCGTTTTCGTGGTCACTTAAGCATGGGTTAAATCTGCTTCGGGACCAAAAAAGCAAACAAAAACTTACAGTAATATGGTAATCAAGGTGTTCAGAGTTGCCGGGTTTTTATAACTTGTTTAGTTGCATAGTTGTGAGAAAGAACACAGGGTAATGTGTTATTTATGAAATATGATTTTCAAACGTCTGGTTGATGCTTTTCACAAATTTTAAAAATCTGATTCTGCTTTTTAATTGCGAAACACTGCGTTCAAGCAATTATGCTCTCCATTTATTTTATTCTAGTTTTTGCAAATGATCGAAAACTCTTCGTAACGTTTAATAGCCATTGATAACCCATCCAGTTATCTCGATGAACTCCTTGACACTCAATAAACGTTGTTCAGCCACTTTTCCCGAACTTCTGGTTGGCCATGACATTTGAACATATTTGTTAATCACTTTACAGAGAACACTCGATCAATGCCGAATTAAATTTCAGGCCTAGCTGTACGTGGCCTCTGCACTCGTCGAGGTGAAAGCTATTTCCTGGGGCCGATCCGTGTCCAGTAGTTGGAGACTTAATCCATGACGAATTATTTTGTGACGGGGTGATAGGGTTTGCTCGGGTTCGCATCCATTTGTTGTACCTCAGGCAAAATGAACCCCTATCGCCCGCTCCTCCGTCGCTGACCCACGCAGTCATTCACCCAAGTGAGATGCGAGTCATCGTGTCATTCATTGTCCCTCTTTCCACTTTGTTGTTTCCGTCCTTTACAACACTGATTGCTCTCCACATTATTCTTTTCTGTTTATATTAGTTTTGTTTAAAGTTGTTTGTAGTGTCTTTGTAGTTGTTTGTTCCAACACTGGGTTGTTAGCTTGAAAGTCTGCACAGTGAACAGTCTCACGTCGTCTTCACACTCAGCTGCCCTTATCGGCTTCTCGGATTTTGGTCCCACTTCGATGTAACCTACAAAAATGGAAGCAGCTAGCCATCATGTTTTCACGGATCTGACAGCTCACATAACTTGCACATTACTTTTTTGCTCATTCCCTTAGGTCGATGTTTGCTTTTCCTTGCAATTCTCAAGCATTTTTTCCACTTCCTCCAAAGGATGTTTTTAGAAGACGCCGTGTCATTTCCTTCAAGTTCACATAACTTACATTACGCCCTGTGTTACTCGTATCTAATTTTCGCAGCTGGTACTTGTAAGTTGGACTGAGTTTGTTTTCTTGCTGTTTTGCTGGAATTTATTTTCGTTGTATGAGATGCAGGTTTTAATATTTTTTACCAGTTGTTTTTAGTGTCTTTGATGATGAAGGTGGGGGCTTGAAGGCTGTGGTGGTCCTTGGAGAGGAAAAGACCCGCAAGAGGAACACAGATTTGAACTTCATGTTCGCATTTTCTCTTTTTTTCTCTTTTGCACTTAAACTTGTTCTAGGCAAGGTCACTGCCAAAGCTTCAGAAATGCGTCGACGAAGTGCATGTAGTGGAAAGGTTTTGAGTATAGGACCTATTTGGGGACAAACTGCGTTTTTAAAAAAAATAAATTCTTCTAGTTTGTGCTTTTCGTAGTTTCTGCTGAATGATTGTTTTTTCTGGGGTTGCAGAATATTTCAAATGCCTTACTTTTGTTATTTTGTTACTTTTACTTTGTAACTCCGGCAGAGCTGCGACGGAAAACGATCGTTTGAAATGCAAAGATCCGTCAGGGACATTTGATATGTGCGTCGTCTCCTTAACTTGGAGAGAAACGCACTCGTAGACTTGTTCTTCGTCAGTTCCCAATATTTCTGCTCTTGCCAAATGAGTACATATCGCATTTACTATATTCTGCCGTTCAGTGAAATGATTACAAATAATCGAAAATTAGTGTCTTTCACTAGGGAGACCACTGTGGTCAAAAAGATGGTGACTTCATCCGACCTTGTTTTCGGTCTTGGGTTGATTATCGATCGAACGGAGATTTAGTGGCGAGAGACCATCTAAATCTCTGCAGTATGCCTCCTAGTTCGATCTGGCCACCATTTCGAAATGTGCACAGCATTTGAGATCCTTGGAGAGGATTTTGCAGAATAGCCATATGTGGATTTAATCAATATGGGGACACATGAACCCACAGACCCAGAAAAATTAATATTACCGATTTCTGAATCGTTATTTTAAATGTCATTTAGTCATATTTAACAGAAGTTTCATTTTATTCCCAGTGGCAGAATTTCTTTAAGGTTTATTTATATCCATAGTATATGGCTGTGTGTAGTACCTTGCGTATCTGCAGATTCAAGTATTGACTAATTCTACAGAGCTAATATAATTTTGATATTTTCTTACATATGTCCAATATAAGTCCAATGTATGTTTTGACCATGTAAGATTACTATCTATCAATCACGAGAGAAAGAGAGAGATTTACTTTGTGGCTTTACTATGGCTTTCATTTCTACAGAACTTATAGTAGTTATTTGTATATGCGCCCATGTATTTGATTGCATATTTATTAACACAGGTTTCAAGCACACAGCAATGTCATATCCTAATGGCGCCCGCTTTTCTCCACACGAAAGGTCATCCCTGACCTTTTAATTTCAGCTGATCTTGGCCGAGGCTTCTGCTGGGTTGTTTGTCATAACTCCCAGCAGCTCGGCGCCTTGCACCGGCAGGGTTCACGCTGCCGCACGGCCAGAGTTCTGGCAGGAAAAGCGCCTGGCCAAAATATCTTAAGAAATACTTATTGGTGGCGTCTTGTTCATAATATTTCTTTGTAACTTTCTGTCAAAGACCATATGTTATGATTTTTCCGGCGTCTAGTTGCCTACCCAATCAGGAGGTAGAGCAAATTGTTACGGGCTACCCGATTGGCTCGACAAAACAGCCAGGAGACAGGGCGCGGTTGAGTGAGGAAGGTGGTCAGGCTAAGAGCGAGGGGAACCCGCACTCCGTCCCCCGGTTGACCCGTCACCCTGAGGGGGGGGGGTCGGCTGCGGGGCGGCGCGAACCACCCTCCACGGGCTACAGACCACCTCCCCGAACTGCTAGGTTGTTCTTGCAAGACCGCGCTGAGGGGTATATAGGCACCCGACCGCGAATGTTTGTTGGCGATTGCCGAGTGCCGATTGCCGTATGCCGATTGCCGTATGCTGAAGGACGAAGGTATTACAGACGAGTACAGGCATTATCCTCGACGTGGACTGAGAACCAGCAGTGCTTCTGCAACAGGGGTGACTCTTACCGGTCAGGAAAGGAACTTGGGCATTTTGGACCGGTGTTGTGATTGTGGAGCTGAGAGACGTGGCGTCTGCGGTATTCCTATCCAGCATCGTGAAAGTGAGTTTACGTACAGTGTAGGACACGACCGTAGCTCAAAGCTAGAGGAACAAACTTAGACGATAGTAAATCAAACTTGTTGATTTGTCGGTTTGTAGAAACGGTTATTTCTTGTGTGATCGTCGGTCGATCTGATTGTGTGTTAAGACGTCGACGTGACGTCATATTCAGAGAGGTTTTAGTACGGAAAGGATAAAGTTTCTTGTGTTTACCGAAGGGAAGTATCGGTACGGTAAAATTCATAACCCGGTCAATAACGTGTGCGTGTGGATATGTATAGCGTAGCTGGGATGAATGTATGAGAGTGCGAGTGATTGTTCTACATATGTCAGTAGATGTATATTGGAGCATCATTCCTTGTGTAGTGAAAATATTCTGTTGCAACTGTAAATAAATAAAATAATGTATTATCGCTGCCCTCTTTTATTAAGTTGTGCGCGTGACAAGCAAGGGGGTGGGGGCTTGAGCCGATTGGAAATTGATTAAATTAGGCAGCGATTGCAGTGTTAGTTTCCCCCTTCTTGACACATTTTTTTATGTTGTGATAACTCTAGTCAACGAGCAGACGAGTCAAACACATAAGCGCCATACCCCTAGACACGACAGAGACAATACCACGACACCATATGACATGTCAAGTGAACGTTAGGTTAGAACGCGCACCGAAATTGCCACCGGCTTTACGCAGTTAGCAGGCGCTGGACGCCTTTCCCGAGTGTCCTGAAGAAATCATGATCTTGGTCAGTAGAAGCACTGTCTGTGACGTAAGTTGGCGCCTGCCTCGCATTGAAAAGACAGCGTCGTTCAATTTCTGTAATCCACTACTATCGGCCGAACTTTGAGTCCGAAAATCGAGTCGAGCGACCGTCTGGTCGGTTCTATTTTCAAAAGACTAATGTCAAAGTAGAAGACATTGGGCTGTTTGTCAACAGGTCTATTTTGTGAGATTGGACGACCGTTTTTGTCGATTGAGACACCCCCTGTGAATAAGACACGAAGGAGTCCCTACAGTGAGTCGCATGCAGACTGCCTGTGTGTCTATCCTGTCTATCCAGTCTGTCCAAGACATGAAGGCTTTGTGTGTGCATCTGACTCCATGCAGCCGAATAGTGAATAGTTTTAGTTCGCTGCAGTTCCATTTTTCTTGGTGTCGGGTCGGCCGCAAGCGACGAAGTATTGTATGCATCACGCTCCCTGCAGCGTTGCGAGTGGGTTTAGAGGGATCTGCACTGTGCGTGCTTTTTGCTAATAGTTCGAGCCGCAGGCATCGAGTTTTCTGCGTGATTTTTGTCTTAAAGCTCATCTGTTCGGAACCGCCTCAGTGGTCTAGCGGTTATGGCGTCCGCTTTTGCAGGGATGTCGGCCGACCAGATTGCTCGTTTACAAAGAATACACAAGGCTGCGCGATTTGTAATGCACAAGTCTAGACGGGATCAGGTTACACTATTACTAAAAGAATTGCACTGGCTGCCAGTCTGTTCCCGCATCCAGTATACACTCGCCACTCTAGTCTTCCGTCACTTTGAATGTTCTCTACCTTCTTCTTATCTGTCTTCGGTCCTTATCACCTCTTAACCGTCTCGCTGTCTTAGATCTGCCTCCGAAGAACTTCTGTCAATCCCCAAAACTAATCGTAAATCATTTGGTCAGCGCTCTGTTCGTTATTCTGCCCCAGCAGTGTGGAACTCATTGCCCCCCAGTCTCCGTGATCTACCCTTCCTGGAAACGTTCAAATCTCAAGACATATTTGTTCTGTACTGCTTTTGGCCATTGACATCTTGACTGTGTGTGAGGTTGGTTGTCCTACATAGTGTGGGATTGTGTGATGGTGTGGGTTGTGTGTGAGTCTGTGATGGAGAGAGACTGGGGATAGTGTTCTGTACGTGCCAGGGGACCTGTCTGCAAATGGTTGTAATTGTTAAATGGCTGCTAATGTCTGTTTTAGTAATGCGGTTCCATATTTTTTATGATATGCTTATTTTTGGAGTTGTATGGTTTTTCTTATTGTTCTCTTATGAGTTTCTTTCCGTTTCTTAATCTTTTCTTTGTAAAGCACACGGAGCTCTCCCGGGAAACTGGGCTATAGAAATACGGTGAAATAAATAAATAACTAAACATTAATTTGTTGTGGGTGGTTTAGGGAATGGCTTTTGCCTTTTAACCTGTGTATCGTGTCTTGTGGTGAAACCTTTTTTCAATTTTTACTTTGATTTGTAGAGTTAGACGCGAGTCTAACTTGCTTTGCTGCATCATCAGAAAAGAGCGAATGTCTTTTCTTTGTAAGAAGAGCAAACCTACTTTGAGTCCACACTTCCGTTGCCCTTTTAACAGATTTCTCCTTTTTGTTTGCTGAGGCCTTCCTCTCACAAAAAGTCTAAGGCAGCTTAGACCAAATACGCCCGAAAAAAAGGTTTCCCTTTTCTTTTAAACATTAAAGAAAAGAGAACAAATTACCGTAGGGCTCACGTAACCCTGCTATTTAGAGACAGGTATTTCAGCCCAGCTTGCCTTACATCACGTGACACGCGAGTGGCTTTTCTCGTTGGTGTCTGACATCAATCAAGGGGAAAAGGTCGAGATTTACAAGTCTGTTTGAATATTACCCCACAGATTAAAGTTTCCTCTTTCCAGGTGAGTGTCAGGAGACCGCTGTGAGCATACCTGGCTACCCTCCTTCATTCCTCCACGGCCTCCACCCCGGAAACTTCATAAAAGTGCGCCACATCGTGAGGGCAAAAGTTTCGCGTGGGTTGATTAAAGTTTCCCACAAAATGCTCAAAGAAAAAAGCTTTTGAAACGTATCGGCGGCATGTTACAAGTCTTTGGCGTCACAGCCAGGCATAAACAATATGTGTAGGAAGAACAAAACAATTCCGAGTTATATTTACATAAAACTTATCTCAACATTTTAGCCGCCAGTGCCCGAGAGTGAATTCGCTGCATTTTCAAGCCTTATTGCTGCTGAGAGAATCGTGGCTGATAAAATTATCTTAGAATCAGTTTTTCGCCAGATTAGGCGATGCGGTTTATTATGCGCCATATCTTCGGCTTAGAAACATATTTTCTGGAATTCTCAGTATGAATTTATCTCCACCCCCAGACCAAACTGAAACTGAAGGCAGGGAAAACGAACTGTTCAAGTGACACTGGCATGATACTGGTCTGACATGACATTGGTTTGACTGACATGACACTGGTCTGACATGACATTGGTTTGACTGATATGACACTGGTCTGCTTGACCTGCAGTAACTGAAAGACTATGGCAAACTTGCATATCCTAGAGACTCCATAGGTAAAATGAATTTTCTCCTTTAGGAAAGAGTATTTCAAGCATATGGGCAACGCTTCAAAGGACTTTTTAAATTGAGGATCGCCTCTTTAATAAAACTTGGTATTCTTTCTATGCCTGATGCAAGAATGTTTTGAGTTGTACACAAAAAATCTTGAAAACGGACACAGTGTTGTTTCAGTCAGTGACACACAATCGAGCCAGTACACATCTCGTCATCTCGAAGAGGGGAGCTTACTCGTTTTGCACTTCTTTGGTCCTTTTCCGTATTCTCAGTCATCGTTTTAGTACGATGGTAATAAGCATGAGGAAAATGACGAAACGACCCCGACAACAGCGACAATGACAATATGAAATAATTATTCATAATGTTCAGCAGGTACGGCTATAACAGGACTTAAGCCGCGATGTAAGCTAAAATATTTCTCTTTAATAACTGAAGGAGTCTCCTCAAAACATACGCGGTAACATGCAGCTAGCCGCAGCCAGTATTCCCAGAAATAATCCTGAACTCGATGGGTCATTCCCTTGCCCAGTCTCTTCAAATAACCGTTTTCCCATGTGGTCTGTTGTGCTTTTCATCTGTGTGACCGTGTACGTGCGTGCATACGTGTCTACAGCTACACCCATAACCTAACCCAAATCGTAGATCTAAACCCACCACGAATCGTCACACTAATATAGCATGTGGCCTAAAACCTGAGCAAACAAAATCTTAACAGATAAAATAGCAACTGTCAACAACAAAAGTAAAGCTCAAGCGAGAATCGACCCCCGAGCCCCGAGCCCCTAGTCTTCAGCAAAAAATCACTATGCTTCGCAAGCAGACGTTGTAACAGTCATTTTCACCTTACAAACTTTTACGGTTACCTTCCACCGGATATGTTTCCTCCTACCCCTTTCAGCCCCAAAGGACACAGACCTCGAGGAGTCGCATCTTCCCAAGTATATCAGAATCTGTTCGGAATTCAGTGTCTGGCACCAGCTCCACTACCATCTGCGTCAGAGAAATCGCCTTTGAACAAAGACGTCCTTAATTACATTCCTAAAATAGGTGCATACCCAAGCCTACATTGGGATGTGTTCATAGTTACCAAGGTGACCTGATACCGTTCGAAATAATACTTAGGACTGACATCCTAATTTCGTCACTACACAGTGAACGGCAGGAGATTTGCAAGTGTTCGTCATTACGTCATTCAGCAGTGTTCAGCGTCTTAGGTGTCTGCTACGTGTGATTAAGCTGTCTGTCTGGCCGACAACCAGGCTTTGCACAAGATCTGAAAGGTGAGCGGTTAGGATTACAGGCTGAGTACTGGCTGTCAGAAAGTGTAGACTTACTTTTCGGGTTAGTACGGAAACTACGTTGTCAAACTTACATCAGTATGTGGAAGAACAATTTTGAGCGACTGGAACATCTGGTGTGTTGGAAGAATGACAAGTCTCTTCTGTCGACAAAGGAGGAAACGAGACAAATATTTGTTTCGGACCAAACATCTTTGCACGCATGTGCACGAACCATCGCCACTTTGGTACTCACGGGTTTGCAGGCAAGTAAAAGGTGAATTGTTCACGTGTACAAGCGTGTAGGGAGTCTAGAAAATCAAACCGCCTGATAACAAAGAGTAGATGGATGCTAACATCAAAAAAACCTTACAACAGATCAAAGAGTACCTGTAAAATGAATAAGCCTGATCATTTTCTGCAGAAAGTTTTAACTTTTTAAAAGCTTTCTTGCTGAAGTTAGATCCTCTCTGTGATGTTCGGAATACATAGAAACATTTTTGATTACCAAAAAAAAAAAAATAAATAAAGCACGTGACATTTGAAAGACTCAACACTATTTGTAGGTAAGAATAATGAAGCTTACAATCTAAATCGTTCGTTTACGTCATATCCAAGGGTGTGCCTATGTGCAACAACTTTTGTCAGTGAACTAAGCGACTTATCAAGAGATAAGCCTGTTCGTGAAAAGACGGCCTAGGGAATGTGAGTTAGAGGCAGGAGAAAGGAAAGAACGAGAGGCAAGTTGGGGGGAGGGGGGAAGGCAGGCAAACATGGGGGGAGATACTGCCTTGTCCAATTGGTCCCTTTTTATTTCTAGTAAAGGTTCAAAGTTAAGCTTTACTTACGTACGAGAAAGGTCATGATATATAACACACGCCGAGAAATGTCTCGCAAATAACAGTGCACAGCACTAACATCACGACCGCCGCAGACCACACCACCAAAACACCACACCACACCACGCCACGTCACGCCACAAAGTACACTGCCATCATACACAAAACACACCAAAGCATTCTGCAGTATTATGCTGTTGCTGGTCAACGTCTACAGTAATACACGTCTAGAGCTGTATTCATGGCCGCTGGTTTAGCCCAAAACTGATCGCGATCCTGTGACAAATTATCGGTTAGCGACTTTTGTTGACAACAGAACGACAACGGCAAGGTCAAGGTCCTCGGTAAAGCTGGGACTGCGCTCTAGGCATGGTCAGATGACCGCACGATGTCTATTTTTAAATACCTCTGACCTCGCAATGGGGGATAACCGACGGTCTGAGAGTGCTGACTTCCGGTACAGGCAAAAGGGGCTGGCGTGTGCTGATCGCGCAGTAGAAGACTTTTACCATTCAGTGCAGGGGTTTTCAGTTATGATAAACTCCGCTTGTGCTGCTGGGTGTAACAATCCACAAAGAAAGGAAAACAAAGTCTGCAAGTCTTTTCCTTGGTAAGAACGTAATAATGGTGTGATATTCAATTGAACATTGATGAACAGGTACTGTTTCATGGTTCTCTTCATCAGTATGAGAATGGATAAGGCAGGCACAATGCTGTTACTTGTTTAATACCGTATTACTGTTTTTATTACCGTATTACTAACCTGCTCCTGCCGCTGAAAAATCGTTATGTTATTTTAGATCAATAAAGAACAAATGAGGACGGAGCGCTTAAATTATCGAAAGATAACTCCAACAAAGGTACTGGCATAGCCGTATGCAGACGTATGTGCCCAAGGGAGCTTACCGTACCCAAACACGTAGCAAAGAGAGGGCCGAAAGAAAGGAACTTGGCAGATCCTCAAAAAAAGATCTGCCATCCCTTTCTTTATAACGGCGCTATTCTTCACACAGCTAAGCCAGTACATTTGTTGGAGTTATCTTTCGATAATTTAAGTGCTCGATCCTTGTGCAACAAAGTACAAGGAAGGCCGCACCATCACCAACAAAGGCCAAGAACGAACGAGATGGGTCAAACACTTTGCAGAAGTCCTCAACAGGCCATCCCCCAGAGCAGCCTCCACTCATCCCACCAGCAGAAAGTCTTTTGGACATCAACACCAACCCACCCACCAGAGCCGAGATCACCACAGCAGTAAAAGAAATCAAGGCCGGGAAAGCAGCAGGTCCAGATGGTATCCCACCTGAAGCCCTAAAAGCGGACGTCATAACAACCACGAACATGCTATACCCTCTGCTTCAGAAAGTCTGGGAGCAAGAAAGCGTGCCAAAAGAGTGGAGGAAAAGGAATCTGGTGAAACTTCCCAAGAAAGGCGACCTCTCCAACTGCAACAACTGACGAGGCATCATGCTCCTATCTGTACCCAGCAAGGTACTCACACGAATCATTCTGCTGAGACTGAGGGAGGCTCTAGACAAACGGCTGCGAGACGAGCAAGCAGGCTTCAGGCAGGACAAATCTTGCACGGACCACATTGCAACATTGCGCATCATTATAGAACAGTCACTGGAATGGCAGTCTCCACTTTACACAATCTTTGTAGAATTTGAGAAGGCCTTTGATATTCATATTGAGCACCTCAAAATCTAAAAGAAACAGCTAATTCCATTTTCGGGTGGCATTACTGTTCTAAAAGTTTGTTTTTTTTTGTCAAGTGAAATGTTATAGTCAACAAACTTAGTCTAGCATTATTGTCTTATTCACTGTTGTATTTGTGAGAGAGAAAGAATATAATAAAGTTACAGCAATTTATATTTTCAAACATCTCAGATATACAAAAACAGTTCGTGGCTTGTGAGCTATTGTAACATTTTAAAGTAAGCTCGAGGCTGTGTGTGAATATATTTAATAAAAATTATCAGAGCTGACCCCACATCACAATTATTTGCTATTCCACCCGATTATATCCTACATAATACAGAAATAACCTTAGCTATAAATGAAATGTCATTTATTTTAAAACAAATGATACACAAGGCAAAAAAATCCAATACGATTCTTTGTTTACACTGTTGTAAGCCATGGCCGAAAGCCGTGGGTGGGGCTGTTTGCCTGGAGAGGAAACGATCAGCGGCGGACCATGGTGGCAGAAGGCCTCTGTGGCGCGCACGTGGTCTCGAGACACTGCTAGATGTCATTGAGATGATGTGTTGGTTTGCAACCAGAGAGTAGCGCCCTCTGCGTCTTGACGTAAATACAAACAGGAATAGATCATGAACACGGGGGTGATGTCTCAGTGATGTAAAACATCCCACCAGCAGTAACTGAAGCAGTTTCGGAAGGTCAAAGTGGATAAGATGCCTGTCGGAAGACGGCAGTGCTCACGGCTCGTGGCACACACACAAAAAAAGACGTCAAAACGAGCTGAACGCAGCACCGGAAATGGAGCTGGTGGCGGTAAGGAGAGAAGTACAAACGAGGTTAAAAGTGGGGGCCATTTCTAAACTTGAGTCAACGAAAATAACAGCGGATTGATACGAAGGAGCGCAGGTAGCCTTGCGAAAGCATGAGAGGGTCGAGAAAAGTCCTTCTTCTCCAAGAAGCCAACACCGCTAATCTGACAGTTTTAGAACTGATTTACAAGGGGCGCAACCCAAGCTCATCGGGTCTCAAGGCCACGGAGACTAACCCCCGTTACGTTCCATCCTACCCAGGGCTGTTTTGAATGAAGACTCTAAAATCCTGCTGGTAGTGGTCATTTAGCTTTATTTGAATGAATGTCACTGTGTCCGCATCTTATTTTTTAATGAATGGAATGAACAAGAGCGATTAGAAAAAAGACATGGTACGGAAATTGGCTTACATGAGACAATGAAAGAGGAATTCAGTGATTACTCACACCATATTTTTCCCACATAGGAATCCGGCTTTAGATAACTGTTTCGCCAGCCACTTGATTTATCCCTTTCCCCCGAAAGAATCCTATGTCAGTCCAACATAACAAACGCAGCATGGTGCTTTAAGGGGCGCAGTACATTCAACTGTTCCAGGACCTACATCAACACGCACACGGTTTCTTTCAGAAAGGAATAAGCGAGTTTTGATTTAATGCGCATGAGTTTGCTGCTGCGGCTGCTGCTGATGGTGTTTATGATGATGACAATGACGACGAAGATGGTTGTAGTCCCCAGGTATTTCAAGTTTGCTTACGATGATAAGTGCTGCCTTTACCAGATGAGATAATTCAACTCAAGTGTTATAAAAGCAGTTTCCTCATACTACCGAGAAACATCGTCTCCTCAGAAACGGAAGTATTTCGACTCGCAGCGACAAAGCTCACTTTCGTTAGTCCTCCATGTGAGTGTTGGGCTCGGCCCAGTACCCACCGTTAACAGGTCTTCTTGCACTTCTGGAACTCGGTGAGACAGCCACAGGGTTGTTAATCCTTGATCACCCATCGTCTTGTTTTTCTCTCTTCTTCAGCAAAGAACGTTTTCCTACATGTGGAGTGACTGAAGCGTCGGGTCACTGAGAGCGTCTTTTGTAGTTTTGTATGAGGTCACAGTAAATGCTTCTTACACAATTAGAAACAGCAGCCAGTTGTGCGCGCTATTATCTTGAACTGGATGTTTTAGAAAACACTCGCAGAAGTGGGTTTTTTTTTCCTTTTCCTGAGACTAGGAACAAAGGTGAGGACGCTAAGTGCGTCCACGAACATAAACACGGACAGGAATGTTCACGTAAGCAGTAAAACAAGCGT
>SMGT01014778.1:262287-287814 GCA_004794575.1 Lanistes nyassanus | reverse complement strand
TGTTCACGTAAGCAGTAAAACAAGCGTGCTTCTCCCCCCCCCCACACACACAGACACGCACGCAGGCGCGTGCACACACACACGTACACGCATACCCCGTCATGCGCGCGCGCATGCACTCACTACACCCGAAAAGGCGAAAAGAATACTTTCTTCAAATGCTTGAAGCCAACTCGGCATTGTTTTACAGTAAGCCACCCAACAAAGAAATGGGCCTGCACCGTATGATTTTATACGAGGGAGGTGCTTAGCTGAACATGAAAAAGGTCAGCTTGACTTACTGGGTATCATTAAAAGAAATGGGTGAGTGAATTGGTGATGCGATGAGACATTCCGGCTTTTGGCGAGGTGATGAAAAGGTCTTAGGATTAAATCTTATCTCGAACCATAAGGAGAAAGGCAATAGCTGTCATTCGTTTTGAGCAGTACGCAGGCCGTCCTCATTACCATAGATTTTTGTAAAAGAATATCAAATACAAGTTATTATTAAAAAATCTCACAATTCGGGGCACACGAAGTCATTATGACATGAGTAAAATATAGTCGGTTAATCTTTTCTCTCTTTTTTTTTTGGGGGGGGGACAGGGGAGTGCACTTTCATCTCTCCTTGCCAGCGATGCACTTAGGAGAGTGAAAATCAGAAATGGTCGCCTTTTTCAACGAAATAACTATAACTGAAGCCATAGAAGGTTATTATGAGGAAATTTTGCTACCTAAGGGCTTAAATATTAAAGATTCTCTGCCATAAAACCACGCTGTCACATCCCTTTTTCCCAGTAATGGCGTTTTTCCGTGTAGGGCACATGTCGTAATATTACAAAGTTGATAAGATCACTGTCATCTGACCGGAAACATAATTCTCTCAACTTCTACCGTGTCTCACGTGCTCCTCTCACACGACCGACGTGAAGATGAAGACAAAGCTAGGTGGAAACAAAACACTGCATTATTTATGGGGGTTTGAGCTGTCGTAGGGCTCGAACCCCCACCCAGCTACACCTTCCCCTAAGAATCACGTAACTCACTAATACAGTGAAATTTTTTTTTTTTACGTGGATGAGTAAAACGTGTGTGGACATGTTACAAAGCTGTTTAGCATTGTGGTTAAATATACTGGTCATGTGTGATTCCACCCGCGCATGGGGTCGGGTTGCTTGCGTTCAAGAAATAAGCACCTACACTGGGTGAGGTGTAAAGCGTGACTTATCACTCTTACGTTTTCCGGTAAACCAGGGGAGGTCCTGTCTTTCATTTACATTCGCCGTGGTATTGTGCGTCCTGTGTTGACGAGTGGGTGCCTCGGGCAGAAAAAGTCAAGTACGGCAAGTGTATGTGAGAGCACATATAACAACCACACACAACAAATAAACATACGCACGCGATCACACGTACATACACACACACACGCATGCACGCACACACACACACACACCATTAACCCATTCATCCACCCACTCCACCCACCCTTTTCGCTAGTCTCCAGTCCCTTAGCTCATAACTTAAAAACAACACTTTCAAAATCTGTCTAGCCATGAGACGCCTTGTACGTGCCAATATTTTCTAATTACGATAAAAGTGGAGGCGAAAAGTAATTTGACTATCCCCGGTATAATGGGTTATTGGCGCCTCCAAGGCATAAGGAAACAAGATGGCGGAAAGGTTTCTTTTTGTGTGTGTGGGGGGGGGGAGTATGAAGTGCTCCACTTGCCTGCGATTTCACACTATAGAGGAGAGGGGAAGGGGGTGATTGGGGGGCGGTGCTCTGGTTGCGGCGGTTGAACTGGTGGTGGTAGAGGCTGTTGTTGTTTTGTGGTGTCGTGGCTGCAGTGGTTTGCTGTTGTCGCTGTCCCTGCTGGCTGTTTCCTACTGATCTATGTGCTAGACATTATATCTTTCTTATTTATATTCTACAGCTTGGTTAGGGTTAAATTTCCCTCCTTTAAGAAGAGGCTTTGATTTTGAATTTTTTTAAAGATTTGTCCTGCTTCGGGAGGGCTATTTAACATGACCTGGACTGTAAGCTCAAGTATGTGCTGCCAAAGATTTGTGGCTGGGTTAAGGGCTCATTTCAAATTTAGTGCTAGTTTATATTTGTTTATTTCTTCTTTAAGGTTGCCCCTTTCTTTATTATTTACATTGGTTTCTAACAGGACGTGTGGTGTGCTAAACCCAATCACCACAGCTGCAGCTTAGTTGATTTTTGTGCATCTGGGGTATTCGCCATTTAATGTCATTCTACTTATTTTTGCCTGGTTTGTTCTAGTAGATTTCAATAATATTAGACTGTTACTCGGTAGTTCTTCTATTTCTTTCTTGTTCCTTTAGCTTCTTGTTTGTAGGTCTCTTCCCATCTTAGTTTGATTGTTGGTTTAAGAGCTATTTTCCTGTCTTCTGCTGAAATAGGCGTGTTTATTTCGATAGTCCTTATGTTAGGATTAGGTTTTATCGCTTGTCTAGCTAGTCTATCTGCTTCTTCGTTACCTTTTATGTCATTATGAGAAGGGGCTCAGAGGAATTTTGCCCTTATGCCTTTATTGTGCAGTGTATTTACTTGAGATAATATTTCGCACCCTAGATCTAATCTGTCTGATGACTGGTTTTGAATCGCCTTCATTGCTAACAGCGAGTCAGAAACAACTACAAATAGCTTTTCTCTGTCTGATTTTGAGTTTGGTGTGTTTATACCTATCATATGAAGAGCAGCAAGTACTGCTGTGAGTGAGTTCTGCTGTAAATATTGATGCGTGATTTGGGAGTTCACCTGAGATGGCTGCTTCTTTGGACGCATAAACTCCTATACCAGTTGTTTTTAAGTCGGGGTCTAGATTTAAGTTTGAACTGGCTTCTTGCAAGGTTTCTGCCAAGAGGTTGGCTTTCTCTTCATTTTCTTCATACTTTTGTTTATCTTTTTATAGGGTGGGGGGCCATGATTGTCTTGTGACTATGGTTGTCTTTTAATTTTTTCCAACTGTCATTTAGGATTGAATTTAAGTCTAATGTTTCTGTATATTTATGTCATTCTTCTCTTTTGGCTTGTAGTATAGTGGATTTGGCTAAGAATTTTGCTTCTAGGTATTCTGTCCTATTTTCTCCATGTTTAAAATGTTTTTCCCATAATATTAGTTTGTGTTTTTTTAACAGCTAGCTCACATTCGTTCGTGTCTTTTGAC
Organism: Lanistes nyassanus; assembly: GCA_004794575.1. Lineage (NCBI taxonomy): Eukaryota > Metazoa > Mollusca > Gastropoda > Architaenioglossa > Ampullariidae > Lanistes > Lanistes nyassanus. The sequence continues at coordinate 284,644 of SMGT01014778.1, read as the reverse complement.
GTGTAGACATGTGTTCTAAGTGTTCTTATCATGAGCCTTACTTGACTGAAGACTTTGTTGCTGCTGGCACACATCTGGAACATTACCAGAACACCATCATACATTTTCGGCCATTTGAACACTTTCTAGAACGCAGAGCAGAACATTTTTTAACACTACTTTAGCACCATCACATCTAAAGCGTTCTAGATCAATGTAAATGCTGTTTAGGTAACAAAATAAGTGTTCTAACTTGAACACTTCTAGTTTACAGAGTACGAATGTATTCATAAAAGAATAACCCACGTGAAAAAAATTACACAGAATGAGATATGAAAACCAAACTGTTTGTCATTTCTGAGCAGGCATTTTTTCATTCTGACAACAGAATCAGACATTTGGTCAGAGCAAAGCAGCGCACGTAATTAAAAGACTTCATAAGGATCCGGTTGCTCACTGGATGCCCTGTAAGGTTACTTGTAAGGGAAATACACCGAAAATCACCACAGTCATCTGGTTCTTTCAGGTTTACAGCCCACCATTAGACTTTTAACGACGCCAATAATACTGGAAGTCGTATGGTTACAGACGACCAAGACCTAGTGGTCGAGACCTGTCATGTGAGGGAAGAGGGCGGCTGGCCGTCCGTGTACATGGTGGACTATTGGAGAACTGTCGGTTGATCGATCTTGAAAGGACGATTAACCGGCACGAGAGATCCAGGGACTAAAGGAGAATATTTAACATCATTATGTCGGCTTGACTTCCACTCGAGTCCTAAGTGCAAGCATCTCGACACTTTTTTGAACAAACCTTTGGTCGCCCACGCCACAGTTTTTCTTGTTGAAAAAAGACTGGCCGTGTAAGAGAAATGCGCGACTTGGAGAAGAAACAGTTACACTGCAGAATGAAACAGCCACCTGAAGAACACGGAACAGCAGCAGGAAACCTTCCTCAAACTGCAAACCAAACTGAAGCGACAAAACTAATGTGTCATGTTCACTGGAATTTGATGTTGAAATGCAGTCTTGAACAGAAAGGCACCAGGGCGACAGTGTGTGTGTGCGTGTGGGTGGGGGGGGGGGGCGTTAAAATAACTGCAGGAGAGAGAAGTGAACTGGGATCGTCATATAGAGGTCTGTTCTGATGAAACTTCCGACATCTGTCACACAGGCAGTTGATAATCCCCACATCTCGAAGACTGTCAGCATGCACAGTTAGCTACTTAGGTCTCTGGGAGATAATTTACTTTCGTATATTTCCGGCAGAGATCAGTGTTATCGTTGGTTTAAGTGGCCGTCTAAACTGACAAACATCTAGATACGGTTTCTCTGGTTTGTAACTAATTTCATTATTTTTTATAATTCACAGTACACCCACTAACCCTGCGACATCTTTGCCAACCAGCCAACAGGAAAAAGGCGTGCTTTTGTTCCCATCATGTACAGACAATTTTGGATAAAGGATTGTAATCTGATCCGGGAAATTCTTTCAACTCTTTCGTCTCACCTGCTCTCCCTTTCACGACCGATGATAAGAGGACGACAAATATCTAGGTGGAAACAAAACAGTGTGTTACTTATGGTTTATCAATGCATTCATACGAGTCGAGCCCCCACCTATATACCTACATTCCCCAAAGATTCATATAACTAAGTAATACTGTAAAAGATGATTATTATTATTTACATATCATATAACTCAGTAATACTGTGGAAGATGTTTATTATTTACATATATAACTCAATAATACTGTAAAAGATGATTATTATTTACATATTAATGAGAAAAAGCAGCTAGATGCCACTCAGATGCCTCCGCGTTCATCTACCTCTCAATCTAAGTCTACACATCAGCTATCAGACGACCCTCCTAGCACCACCTGTTTTACACAAACCCTTCAACAAGGCGTGTATCTTGGCCAAGACCACCTCTTACAAACAGCGATCACTCGGTGAAAATGCACAACACTCGACACACAGTCATTTTACAATTCGCACAACTGGTCGCTACTCGCCCTGCTTTGATAGGAGGTGCGTCTTTTGTGATAACAGCAGACTTCACATTGACGAACTCTTTACACGTGTCCTCGCCCAAGTCCGAACACAGTGCCACCTAGGATTACCGGGCTTCTCGTTGACGTCACACAGACACATCAGTGTGAAAGACCAGGTCAACCCAGTCCTCACCCTCTGGACGCGCTCCACACACAAGTGCAGTCACGACCCGTTCCTGGTCAGGTTATCTTTCTCTCACTCCAAGCCGCTTTCTGCTTTCCTTCCAACTCAGTTACCTCCTTCGCGCACGTTCTGTGATTTCTTTTTTCCCTTTTGTCTTAGAAACTTCCACGGCATTGAAGACGTGACAAGAGTATCATGCATAATGGCCGGGAGGGGCGTTCCAGGCGCGCAGACCTATCAGGCCCCACGCATGCGCATCTCGGCTGCTAACCACAACAACAGATGCTCATAGCTCAAGCTGTGACCTGTACACTGCGTCACTTCTTATAGTTACAGTAAAGAGAGCAATTCGTGGTGACCGATAGCTCAATAGTGAACACATTGGCTTGCGCGGTTATGTCGCAGGTTCGAAGCTTACGATTTTTTTTGAGGGGGGAGATGGGGATAGGGTTACGGCTAGGTATTAAGTAGGACTTTTATTTTCCCTGTAAAAGTTCAAGACTTTCTTATTGCTACACGGGATGAAAGGTAGTCTACGCATGCGGGTCTGGAACTCGCGTGGAAACAAAACTTTCGCGCCCGGGTGTCTCGCATGCAGACGAACAGAGGAGGCAGAGTAACTACATGGTGCAACGCACCAACACTACACACACGAGGCAGCACCAGGCCCACAGAGGCCACAGACCTGGTTGTCAACCAAATGGTACAAAACGCCTCCGGGTAAGCAAGACGGCAAGAGGCCGTACTAACAGCAGCTGCCGGACGCCATAAAGCTCTCTAGCACGATAAACCGTCCTGATTACTCTCACCGTCGAAAAGGATCTTGGTTACTCGTATTATGGATAGAAGATCTTGGACATTGCATCTTGGTTGCGACCAGCATGTACACAGGAAACCTGATTTCTTCTATCGTGGATAGAGGATCGTGGTTAGTCCCGCCACGGATAAAGCATCTTGGTTGTGGGAGCATGCGTACAGCAGGAAAAGCGGCAGTGACGTCAGGCTGTCACCGCTGTGGTCGTCACAGTTCGTCTCCCTCGCATGCGCACGCGCTACCGGTCGGGTCGTGTTGACCGACAGTGAAGCAGGCAGTGATGACGTCAGTGCACGAATTAGCACCAGAAATGTCTTCGCTTCTGACCCCTGACCTTTTCGACCAGTGCTTCGCCTTAATTTTTCACGGAAAGGCCGCACTATACGAAGTGAGACTGCAAGCGGAGCCTGCCTGCTGTTCTCTGGGTTTGGAGAGTGGATATTTCCACCAACCGACACCAGGGAAAGCAGACACGAGCTCGTCCTTGGAATGCTGTGTCCACGAAGGAACAATGATTTAGCCTCCTCCACTTAATCGGCAGAATTACGAAAATTACTGCTTTTTCGATAGATTTCCGGTAGCCTAAGTAACTTGAAGCTGTTCAAATATTTTGATTATAATTTTTTATTGCGCGCGCGCACACGCACGCACGCACGGACGCACGCACACTGTGCTCGCACAAGTTCATGTACACGCACGCAGCAACAAACATTTATACCAAATGCACGCACACATACAGACCAGCGTATACATATAACATGTTAAAATGTGTGTCAGTAGGCCTACACACGCATATTTCCAAGCAAATTTTTATTATAGACTCAAACACTGTCTTCTTTCTGGACCAGTCGAGATTTGACGGTGTGCAGAGGTCACGGCGTTCCACAAGGAGAAAAAAATCATTTCAGTTCCACGTCACGTTCCGAACCGTCATGAATGTTTTACGAACTCACCTGATTTTTTACTGGAGCCTTATGTTTCCTTCCTAGTGTGTGAAACATGCGGCTGTGTACGACTGCTCACGCCAGTAAATACTTTCTTTTTAAGATTTCCTTCAAAAATCCCCGTCGTATATTAAGTATTTAACGGCTGCTGGTCCGTGGCACTGAAATGTGACTTTCCAGCTGCAAATGAATATCGTTTTAAAATCTTCCTGTACACGCCCTTAGTTAGCCTACAGCACTTTACAGAACACTACAGTGAATGAGATTGAATTTTGCTGTCAGGATAACACTACTGAGTCGTGTGTGTGTGTGTTTGCGTGAGCGCGCGCGTGTGTGTAAGAGGAGATGGAAGACCAAGGAAAAAATAGAATTTTATTCAATCCCCTCAGCGCGTAATTTTGGTTACCAACTTTAGACGACTCCCGATGCCTAAAGCAGTACTACCGTATATTGTACCTACATGATAAGTCCGGTACGTCAAACTGGGTCTGTCAGGTTCGGGTCCTGTTGTGTAGCCAAGAGTTTGATTATGTATGGTCAATGCAGAATGTTGGCAACTACACTTATTTTATCGGTGCAGTGAAAGAAAGACTCGTGGACTGTTACCGCCAAAAGTGGCATGAGTCACTTCCCTCCTACCCTGGCTACTGTGACTACCACCCTGATCTAATCAGAGCAGCTTACGTCAGTCAGGTAAAGCACCGTGAACACAGGTGTGTTCGGTGTCTCTCGAGGTGCGGCAGGCTGCCTCTCCATGGAATTGTTCGTTTTAACAACCCTAGTCCTGTAGTTGAGTGCGGGTGGTGTGATGGCCACTGTGTGGAACATTTGTACCATTTTTATTGCCCAAAATACACTGCTTTGGGGAATAGATATATACCACTGTTTTACCGTAGATTCCCCAGTCGACTTAAAGTCCACTTTTTGTGAATGAACCTCAAAGGCAAACTAGTCCACAAAGTAGCTCTGTACATCCCAGAATGTTTGAAAATAAGATCGCTGTAAGTCTACAAGCAAAGCGTTTGTTTCCCCAAGCATATTGTATAGAGCTGCTTACATAGCGCCCAACTGTACAGCGCACCCCTTGTAATGTGATGTGTATTACTTCGTTGTTGATATGGCCTTCAAAAACTGAATATATTTTATTATTATTATTTACCACATAGACATGCACGCACGCACCACCCACCCACCCAAACACACAAACACACACACACACACACCACACATTATTCCTTTCCTAAGCTGACCCAAGACAGCAGATCACCAAGCTAAACGAAAATACAACGCGCTAATTGTTTTGCGGCAGAGAGTGTTAACCGTTAGAGAACAGGAACATTGAATGGGTTTAATAATTATACGCCAGACAATTTCAACTGTGAGTTAAAAGGAACTGGCCGGACACCAGAGCGCGGAGATCAAAGAAAAAGTCATTTTCGGTTGCCTCTGGGTCTTCAAGAAGATGGTGGAATTTCTGCTTGTAGGGATAGAATGTGATAGAATGACGAAAATTAGAATATAATAAATCGAAAAAATCAAATTTACGAGGCTATAGACCCATAAAGTTTATTTTCCACTATAATTTCTTTTTCGGTTTATGTGATGATGAATCTTCTATTAAGGCAGATTCTCTCTTCCTCTCTATCTCTATGTCCCTTCTCTCTGTCCCTTCTCTGTGTCCCTTTTCTGACTCTTCTCTCTGTGCCTTCTTTTGTCTCTTCTCTGTGTCCCTTCTCTCTGTCCATTCTCTGTGTCCCTTTTCTGTCTCTTCTCTCTGTGCCTTCTTTTGTCTCTTCTCTGTGTCCCTTCTCTGTGTCCGTTCTCTATGTCCCTTCTCTGTGTCCCTTCTCTATGTCCCTTCTCTACGTCTCTTCTCTCTGTCCCTTCTTATGTCTCTACTCGCTGTCCCTTCTCTATGTCCCTTCTCTTTCTACGTCCCTTCTCTCTCTACGTCCCTTCTCTCTCTACGTCCGTTCTCTTTCTACGTCCCTTATCTTTCTAGGTCCCTTCTCTCTCTCTACGTCCCTTCTCTTTCTACGTCCCTTCTCTCTATAGTCCATTCTCTTTCCACGCCCCTCCTCTCTCCTCGCACGTTCCTCTCCCCCCCCTCTCTCTCTCTCCACTCTTTTTCTCGCCATCTTCAGACTTCCCTTTCCTCTTCCTTCAGTCTTGTCTCTTAAACACAGAGCTCGGTGTTGTTATTTTTTGTTGCTATCGTGGTACATGAAACTATGCCCTACATAGTGCCGAGAGAAGGAGGTAGGGAGAGAGACAGACAGAGACAGAGACAGCGAGAGAGAGAACGAGTCCGGCAGACACCGTAGTATTTCGATACGGGTTCTTTACGTGTTGACAATGCGCAGATCTGGAATATTTGCAAACACGGAATAACGATCGGTGTACTTTGTGTACGAAGGGCTGGTTGGGAGAGTGTGCACTGGATTGACAGATGGATGGACGTACGGACAGACGGATGGAGGGATGCATGGATGAGATGGGTTGAGATAAAAATAGAATTCAAATTCAGTATAGTACATGTTAGAGTGAACGTAGTTGTTTGTAGTGGCCTAATTCTGCTTCCATCCATCCTTCTATCCATCCGTTCATCTTTCCTTCCTTCTTTGCATTTTTCTGTCTGCCTGTTTGTTTGCTTACATACCGGCCTCCTTTGGCTGGCTGCCTGTTTAACTCCACGTTCAGCGCGATAATGCTGACCTCACGATAACCACTTTAAGGAAGTGTCCAGACGCATACGATCTCCAACGCTTTTGTCGTGTCGCCTCACGGCCTCCACCTTTTTCTTTCTCACCCCCATTTACAATCCCCCCTGAAAGAACTAGTACAATCGTATATAATAGACACTTCTTGTGTTTCGATCAAGAAATTCTTCACAATATCTCCAAAATACAGTTATGCGTCTACACGGAAAAAAGTGATCCATTTTTACGGAACTTAATTGGTTTAGTCTTAACACAGGGTTGGAATAGCAATTTTTCAGTGTTTTTATTCGAAGTCTTTATCTATGGACAGCTTCGTTACAAGAAAACCTCAGATACCAGAGGAGAGATTCGCAGTTATTCGCTGGTTATTGTAAGGGGACAGTGTTCCACCTGGCGGTGTTTTCGCTCTGTGAAAGTGTGGTGTTCTATTACTAAGCTGTGCACTGAATGAACTACCAAGCCCCGTATGCAATGCAACCCAACAGCTGACTTATTCCTGTCACGGCGGGTATTCTACAATAGGTTCCTTGAATTTCCCATGCACGAAACCTGAATAACCTCCCCCCCCCTCGTTATTCGGTCGTCCCAGGAGCGAATCGCTTATTCCAAGTTAGCCGGCACAGCGTTTTCAGAGAAAGAAAAAAAATCCGCCGTTCGGTTATAATTTTAGTACCTTTACATGCATACGGGGCCAGGGTGATAGCTGCAGCAAGATGGTAAGTGCGGAGAGGCCGTACAATTATTAGGAATGACCATGGAGTCTGCACAATGTTTAACTCCAGTGTACAATCCTTGGCCACTGCTGGATTCAACAAATACATTCACTGTGCGTATGGTGTGTATATAACCGCTCTTCAAAGGAAGAAAGTATACATGAGTTTTATGTTTTTGCTGATGACTGGAGGGGCGGGGGTAGCCCCGTCGTATGTCATGTGATCTGCTTACATTTTAGGATCATAGACTGCCTCTGGGGCCAGGGTCAGACTTTGCCCTGTTATTTAAAACGTTGTTAGACACCACTCAGGCCATCGGCTAGACCGCGGTGGGTGTCAACACGTCTTCAGACTCTCACAAAGCGCTTCTGGCCTTTAACGCAGGACTTATTATCGTCCGGAAGCGACATATTCGTGTGAATTATATGCGGCCACTGAGGCTTCTGGAATACGTTGTCCGCGCAAGAGAAGTGGACGGGGAGAAAACTAGCCCTGTGTCCAAGGTACGGGACTAGACGTGAAGATAGAGAAGACCCGCTTATTCACATCACAGAGAAAGACAATGCAGTGCTGGAAAAGACGCTGGGAGGGAAGAGCTGAGGGTGGAAGATTAAAGAAAGGTGGACAATGGGAGTAGAAAAGAATCAAATAAGAGCTAAACTCAGAAATGGGGATGTTCCTCCTCACCCAGAATTTATTGTTACGGTTTACTGGGAAGAGAAACACGTGACTGCCTCTTGGAGTGAAACATAAGTTGAGATCCGTTTGTGTTGTCTTGACGAAGAGGTAATGCCAGGCGTCTGGCAGGACAGCAACTAGATTTTAAGTCCTGGGTATGACTCGGCCGGGGCCCGAACCACCGATCTTTCGCCTTGGAAGTGGATTCCTTAACCACCAGGCGGTCTTCATCTTTTTATGATTTCATTTACAGTCAGTCTATTGACCTCTAGCACCATACATTCCTCCCACCACCACCACCACCATCCGCACACACAGTCAAGAAAATCTACTACACCGTCACCTGCGTCACAACTTGACAAGGTTTCAGGGGGTATAGAGAATGATACAAAACACAAAACAAGCATTTCAAGGATTAGTTCATTCATAGCGTAAGTGCATAACGTAAAAAGGCACATAAATGTATTTATTAGGAGACGTCATTGATTAGAATTCTGACAAAACGAGCTGCCTTTTCTAAAGTAAGAAAATCGTGTAATTGTAGACATTAGAGTGTTTTCTAAAATCTGCAGGTATGAGTTCGTTACGTTCATCGTTAAAGTTATCGCAGTAAAATGGGTCGTGGAACCCGTCACCAGTTTCGATTCTTTCAGAAAGCGCACAGAGTGCGTCCTCCCTAGCCACTAGTTGATTCTTTGTGACTGGACTGGAAAATTGTTGTTCAGTGTTCGAAATTTAACTAGTGGTATCGGATGGTTAGGACGCGATGTGAGAAATGCAGTTGCACTACCCGAGGTATGAGAACGTGGACACAGCACAAGCTGACGCCAGCTGTTACATGGACAGTGGGTGATTGTATTGTTTGTTGTGACGCTGTTATTGATGTTTATCTTATGTCATATCCTTTGTTACCGCTACTGTTCACGCCACCACGTCGACATAATTACCATAATTGATCAGGGTTACTCGAAATCCTATATGAGGCCTACTCTGATCGTGACTGTATTAGTAACAAGCTGGATTGTAACGTTGGTTGGTTGGTTGGTTGGTTGGTTGGTTGGTTGGTTGGTTGGTTGGTTGGTTGGTTGGTTGGTTGGTTGTTTCTTTGGTTGGTTGGTTGGTTGGTTGGTTGGTTGGTTGGTTAGTTGGTTGGTTGGTTGGTTGGTTGGTTGGTTGGTTGGTTGGTTGGTTGGTTGGTTGGTTGGTTGGTTGGTTGGTTGGTTGGTTGGTTGGTTGGTTCGTTCGTTCGTTCGTTTTGAACAATGACAGACGATAGTTTCATCTGTGTGTTTTACGACACAAATGATTGAATACCACTTGATACACATATTTTCACTTTTGTTTTATTTATAAATTTCAGATTAAAGATTCGATTTATTTTGTTGACAGAATGTCACTTCAGAACAAAAGCCTAGACAGTATTCGATTACAGATGTCTGATTTGATCCTAAAGACACAATCTACATTTTTGTAATTGTCTTTCTGACTGGTGTCCTTGGAAATCATTGCTTAAATAAGCTTTGTTAAAGGAAGAAGCTTTATTCGTCACGTTTTATATATTATAATTAGGATGAAGATGTTTCATTCCATGAAATGCGACTCCTTAATGCGAAAAGTTCTGAGATACGTACGGGCGATAAGCTAGGACACCAGCACTTTGTGTGTGTGTCAGACGAAAGATATGAAGCCTTACTCCCTTAAAGATTAAAGAGAATTTGCCGTTTTTAGAAGAAAAGTATCTCTGTGCTATACTCAGATTTTCCGTAAAACGTATTGACAGCAGTAGTCACAAATGTTTGACGAAAGCAGCTGTTTGTAAGGGCAAAAGCAAGGTGGAAAAAAGAGTGGGTCTACAAAATTTCATGTTTGATGTGTTTTTTTAAAATAAAAAATATCTTCCCTGGTCTTTGCACGCTGCTGCTCGCTTGTGACCAAATAATTGTTAGCAATCTAGATTTAGTCAGAGAGCAGGGCGACACGTTTATGCGGACACATCTCAAGCAGACGAAAAATGCAGAAAGTATGAGGAGAACTGGGGGTGGGTGGGTGTATAACGTATATGGCATCAAAAACATTCTTCCTCGCTGTCGCGCCGTATTCATCCGCACACACATCTCGACTATTGGATGTTTATGTCAGCTGTGGCAGCCTTCAGTGCAGGGTTACCAGAGTCATAGTAGTAATGCCGGGTCCCTGTCGATCCTGGGTAGTGAGTTCAGATTCCGTGGCAGTCCCGCGCACCTTCTTTGGCCTTTCTCTCTCCCCCCCCCCACCCAACGCTCTTTTCGCTCGCTCCCTCCCTCCCCCCGCTGCTGACTTGACGCTAAACAAAAAATAAGAAGCCTCTTGCGCTGCATTTCCATTACTTTTTCCTTCGGTTTGTTCCTGTTCAGCAATGTATGCCTTACCGAAAGTGACAACAGTAGCTGTTTTGTATTGTTTTGTTCTTATACAGTTCCGATTATTTTAACCAAAGGCTGAAATCACCGGAGGTTAGTTTGTGGTAAAGGTTTGCATAAGCGTAGGACTGTCTGCTCAAACGTAAGGGAGTCTTTCTCCAACATACATCGAGCTCGAACCCGCACGCACGCACATTGTTTTGACTGTTAAAGAGACTATTTATCACGAGACGATCTATAAAAGACATCTCCGTGATTTTGGAACAGCAGACAAAAAGTGTCAGATGGGGTCAAGCCAGGAAGGGAAGATAACCCATGGCATGTTTCCGCAGCGTGGAGCCATCACGAGTGATTATAGGTTGTGCCCCAGATGACGTCAAGCAGAAAGTGCCCGCCCCAGGTGGGCGCGAGGATAATCAAACAGGACTCCCGCTGCCCTGATTACTGTCATTGTTCAGTCAAACCAGGACTTTCAAAGTAGATTAAGACCGAAACTTTTGTGTTTCCTAATCGAATTTGGATTTGGGTAAAAGCGATTATACACCTCCGGGGAATGTTCATTTCGTTGGTGGACCAGAATACACATTCGTTACTGTGGTATGGCAACAGAGATTCTATGACGGGTGCGCTTCAGTACCGGGAAGGTCTATCGATTGGGTTTCTGATTTGTCATTAGAATTTATTGTCCAGCATGAAGCTTCAACCATTTTCACTCCTCGCATCACTTAAGGATGAGAGAAGGTGAAGATTTTCTACCAAGAGTAGCCACGGCTGCTTATTATTTTTTTAACTAAAGCTTTTACACACCCATGAATCGTCTACACAATTCCATGGTTGGCTGTGTATGACGATTGTAGGGTTACTCAATCAACTCGGTCTTAGGCTGAACATTAAGCGAAGAGGAGTGGGGGGGGGACTAAACGAATGCTGGGCAACCGTTTAGACTAATATCAAAACAAGATGAAAATTGTAGACTTACAATTTTTATGAACAGTTGTCTTTTACTGGCGAGTGGAAACAGTGGTTGAGAAACGTGAATTATCTCCTCATGCTCTCAAGCCAAGCGTTTGTTACTGTTGGTCTCCCCTCCTTTTTCCTGTTCGCTGCCCGAGTAAAGCGTGACGTGGGATAATGACGCCCATGCCTCCCATAGAATGGCGATTTTTTCACCTGAGAATTTAATGGTTTCTAGGCTGCGTTGAGCGTAAGACACACGAGAGAAAGCGGGGAAAGTGTGCACATCTTGCTCATTTTTCTGTCCTAACAGAGAGAGAGAGAGAAAAAGAAAAAAACACTTAGACCGCATTTGGTTTGACGCTTAAAAATATTTCGTTGTAAGAAAGAACCTAATCCCTTAATTCATCCCCTTTGACTTGGTTGATGATGTTCTCTGATCTTCTGGTCAGTTTACATAAATCTTGGGTCTTCGTCAACATCGGGAGTATTTATCCCAAGTTATTTCCTAATAAACAACAAACTCTTTCCACATTCCATGCCTTTTTTTCTGTACAACCCTAGTCCTTAGATATTTTTGGTAGAATATCCCAGGGCGACTTGCACACCAATGCTATGACTGGATTACGATATGTTACTCGGAAAGCTGATTTTTCTGGCATAATAGCCCAATTTTTCATGCAAAAAAGGCGTAGAATTTATTTACAACTGTCTATATGGTATGTAGGTGCATTTTCTTATATCATAACATTTATTTGTGACATTTTTCTGACGACTGGTGAAGTAAGCAGTAATAATGTTTGAGTATTATGTAGAGGTGTCTCTATATTTTGAGACGAACCCCCTCACTGCAGACTTCCCACCCCTCGCTCACACAGCCTTTCGAGGGTCTTGATCCCACCACGCTCTGGCAAAGCTGAGATTCCCAGAGAAATCGGGTGTAATCTTGTTAGGGGTGCTGGTGTTGGGAAGCACGTTTTTAAAGCCTTGACGAAAGGCCTTGCTGGACGAAAGTTTGCATTTGAAAAGTTTGCTCGTGTTAAATATAAGTTTATGTTGGATCTGTCAAACCGAGATTCTTAGTTTCGAGACCATTGCCCCACACAGCAGGGAAAAAGGTATTGCGGGGATATGAGAGTGACGTCCCCTTTGGCACGCGATCTTGTCTCTCGAAGAATCCCTTCGCGTGCAGAAAAATGAGAACTTTCACTAGGGACCGTATATCGAAGAGACTGAGAACTCTAGCGTCGCATTTCGTTCGACTCTCTTTCTGTGGAACCGGCACGCTACTTTACATAGTGGTGCCAGTGAGGAAGCTTCCGGTGCACACTGGTCGTGATATGAGACTACGAATTTGCTGTTGGTTTTGTTCAGCCTAAAAACTATTTTATGTGATATTATCTGTTAATTCGGGTCTGTCTGTTGTACCCGACTTACAGTAGAATTATGCACGTGGAGCTGTAGCTGCTGTTTTAAACACGGCTGTTTTGATCCTAGTTTTCTGCCAAAGTCTCAGAACACAAACGTAGAAAAGACGTGAACAGTGTCTGATGATATAAGCTTCTGGCGTATTGATATAGCTAACATTATTTCTAAGCACTTTAATTTTACCCGTGCGTGCGTGTGAAGCTGACAAGAAAGGTTAGGTATAGGACATAAGAAGAACTTTAGAAGCGCAAAAATCTATGCTTGAAAATACAAGAAAGTGACATTCTGTCAAACACACGCACGCACGCACGTTCAATCACCCCCACGCATGCAATCTTCAATACATTCAAGCACGCACACACGACTTAAAATATGCCGTCGCTTGGAACAAAAGATGTAAACTAAGGCAAAAATGTTTTAAAAACAGAAATTCCGTGAACTGTAACTGATTTCCATCTATTTTATGTCTTCTCCTTACTTGTCCCCTCATCTTAATGTATTGTCTGTTTGTATCCCACATATAGTAAATTATTGTATATTATTGGCATAATATAAATTTGTCTGCTTTTTAGATGGTCAGCTTTCTTTTTTTTTAATTCTTGCTACTGAGCTTGTAACTTGTTCTTCATCTTTTGTTTCATATTTTGGCAATTTCTTAATAAGAAAGCAGAGTAGTGCAGTCAGCTCTCAAGGAACTGCTACTTGTTGACAAGAGATATGCAAAACGAAAGAAGAAAGAAAACAGAAGGAAGAAAAAAACAAAGAAAGAAATAGAAATAAGACAGCTTAGATCTTTTATCTGCGTACGCTGGCATTCTGGCATGACGTTACGAAAGACGTATTCTTAACTGTTACGTACAGCTGCAAGTCTTATGCTTTGCTGTAAAGTGATATACGCAGGTATATTTGTATCGCTGTATGATCTGTACGCATCTGTCTTCTACCTACACTCCATGTTCTTGTAGGCCAATGGCTTTGCACTTTGACACAGCCATAAATGATAGTTTATGTGCGTGATTTCTACAGGGAACACATCATGCTACATTTGTATAAACATTTTTTTTACACTCAGGCTTAATATCCAATATCCGAAACACGATAGCACGTTACCAACGAGACCGGAAGCTTGTTGGGGCGGAGCACAGGAGCAGTTCAGCCACAGCGCTCTCCCGTTCACAGCCAGTTGGCTTTCCTTCTGCGATGCATGGCGTCCATGCTCTCTCTCTTTCTCTCTCTCTTACTTTTGGCAGGCACTCTGTTCCTATTCCGCCAGGAAGTATGGGGTGGGGGGTAATTAAAACCAGGTGAAGCTGCCATGGGATGCCATGTGCAAATTTCACTAAGGCCATACTGGGAATAACCTAGGCGTCTGCTGAGACAGCGCCTAAACTTCCGTGTTTTACCACTTCTCTGGCTGTTCCTGAAACCTGCTCCTGATGTGATTACAGATGATATAGATGTCAATTCACCTGTCTTGTTACCCACACCTCCAGTTAATCATTTCGTAGAATCATCTTCCACTGATCGCGAAGGAATGCCATCAGCCGTCGTTGAGTTTAGTCAATACCGGGTGCATGTATTATAATATCGAGTATTTATCTTTAATCATGATGCGTCAGGTCACAGGACAGTTTTGACGAGGAGACCTGTTTGTGCCGAGTGGATCGTCCAGAACGTGAAGCCGAGCGATGAGCGGCCACACGGGACACGACTGCAATTACGGTAAACTTTCAAATTTGAGGTGTTCTAGTATTCTGAACCATATAACAAAGACCGGTGTGGACCAGAGGTGTACAGTTTATGTCAGACATGCGTAATTAATAGTTCATGGCACATGTCGTTCATAGATCCAGTTTATTTTTATTGCGTCCCTGAGAACATTTCGCTAGAGGATATTTGTGTTGCCTGGTGAGAGAAGGGACCAATACCTAAACTAAATAAACGCGCGTATGCGTATGAAAGCAGGAATAGCTAAGCCTGCGTACCCATTTCTGTGTGTGCGTATTTGGTAGAAGTGTGGTTATGACAAAAGTGATTAACTGTTGCGACATTTTTCACGTAACCAAAGCATTTCGCATCTCGAAACAGGAGCAGACGTTGTGAGAAAGTATCCTTTTTTTATTATTTTGCCAAAATGGAAAGGGGATATCGAAGAGCAGACTTCGATGAATGGAAAACTGTACATTATAAGAGTGTTTGTAGTGTATATTAAACGCATGTACATTAGCCAAAGGACGAAATTACTGCTCAGACGAACTTCTACACAGGGGATCAGTGTAAGTGTTCTGTACCAGTGATTGCTGTGGCATGTTGTTGAATAATAGATGCTGCGTGCGCCTGTGCCAGCACGCGGCATCTGGAGAACACGAAGAATGTATGTGAGGCGTACTCCCGATTGAAACAGACTATTTACATCAACCTAATGAAACATTACAATTTTTTCACCACAGCCATCATCTTGAAACAAACTCTGTATTTTACAAGACTTTGATGAAACCCCATTTTCTGCCATGTCGTTAGCAATATACGATTGCAGCGAAAACGCTATTTTACATGTTTGTGATAAAACTTTGCTATTTCTTCTAGCCAGCCCGTACATGAGATAAAATTTTGATCAATTATATAACTATAATGAATCATATAATTATAAGGAATTAAAATTAATTTTTTATTAATTAATTAGTTTTTTAATTAATTTACGTCATTGTAGATTATAATTATAATAGGCGCGTATAAGCAGACTCCTGAATATGACATCAAGTTATTGTCACGAAACGCGGTTACGATTTTTTTGCCTTAAAAATGTAAGAAGGTAAGCTAGGTTAGTGATCGTTTTGCTGACATTCCCTGCCACCCCCCACCCCAAAATTGCGTAGATTTTTTTTCATGTTAGACAACACGCATTCAGAGGCGTGTGCGGCTTGATCCTGATGACAACAGACTGTTGACAGAAACAGGATGAAGCATTGATATTTTTTCACCGTAGACATGTATCATGTACGACAAATAATAGAATACAGTATTTTATTAGGATCGTGTAAAGATAATTTAAACAACAGCATTGCACCACCCTCATGTTTTGACATCATTTAGGTAGGAGTACATGCTTACTGTGAGGAAATATACCTATGTTTTATCGGTTTCATGTACATAGTCTGTTTTCATCAGGATCAAATCTCACACACACAGGCCACATTTTGCGTACATCACGGAATTGGCAAGTGAACACGCTGACCCTCGAAGACGCTCGTGTTTGCGCAATGAATACAAAATGTGGAGAAATGTTTTTTTCGGCGGTCACTTGGGTCTGAGACATCACGTGACCAGACATGCCTCGACGAATGCTGAGAGCTTGTTTGAGCGCTGCAGACATGATGCGAGGTGTCGGCATGATTCAAAATGGCGCCTTGTGTTACGCCGGGCCGTACCTTAACTTACTGGACTCGACTTCTTCAGAATTACTCAACAAACTCTTATGGTGATCTCGTAAAATGTAGACTTAATTGAGCAATCGTCACCAAAACCTTTACTGCCTCAGGTCAATGGTTTCTACACCAAAGGGTGACGACGCTATGAAATAATGTGAATAACTAGAGAAATCTACCGATTGTAAAGATTCTCATACTCTGACACGTTCGCTCAGTCTCACACAGGCAGAACACTACTAGTTCAAGAATCCCCACCCTCGTAAAACACACAACTGCAGCGAACTGTTATTCAATATATATTTCATACACTAACTGACTCGAAAACATCAAATATATCTACAGATTATTTACAGAGAATCACAGTGCTCGTGTCTACAGTAGGACGCTGTCTGATTACGTCATACCACGTGGAATCAGACAATGAGGATAAATCAACTAAAGCCAGAGGGGAAATCAAAGTGCAACACGGCCTATGATCCCGCTCGATACACCGATACAATAAAAGTGATCGACAACAGAGCTCCTACTCTTGTCACTACTGAAACAACTGCTTTACCGCAATACACGGCTCTAAAGCTGTACAACGACCCAACCACGAAGTTTGTGACAACGCAACGACCAGCACTTCCCTCTAATTCCGCTTGGCGTCCGCCCGGCCACTAGCTTATGACGTCTCCTGTCCCAGGATAAAACCACCTATCTTAAACCCGAGTCCCAGACTCTAAGATAGTTTATGGCAAGAGCAGTCCTTACTTATAAGGCACAGCAGCAGTCACTTACTCGTCTGTTACGTAGACGTGTCGGCGAAATACTCCCAGTGTATTTAGCATGAGAACTGGAGCTGCTCTTCCGGCGTCTTGGCTAAGATGGCGAAGGGCAGAGGTCCGTGGGTCTACACGTGTCCGCTTCTCTTGGTCTTCCTACATTAACCTCTCCTATGTCTAGTTCGATTTTGAGTGTGTCCGATGTCTCACACTTCCCCTTCCTTAAGTACCATGTGGCTTCAAGCCCTGTGTTCACAGGAACCACCTGATTCTAGTTCAGCCCAGTTCTGGCCAGCCTAGGTTGGGCGGAGCTATTAGCCTGGTTATGAAGTACCGTCCACCTACCAGGTTTCAAGAGAGGGAGGGGCGAACAGGCTAAACTAGGAGTGACAGGTGACAAACTAGGAGTGACATGTGACACCTTGCAGCGCCGCTTTGCTGCAGCCCTCCGCTGTCGCAGAGTTGTCTCCCGTTGTTAGCACCGCTATCAGATGACAGGATGTATTAATCATATAATATAATATTATAATATTAATATATTAATTTTAATCAATGCAATGGAGGAGGCACCAGGAAGCTGACCTCACCATGGCAGGACAGGTACCTGCTCGCACAAGCTCGTCGGAAACCTTCAAAGACAGCAGAAGATCTAAAGAAGGAACTGCCGAACGCCAAGGAGGGAGTGAACGGTCACGGTCTGGGACAGCATCAGCTCGCAGGTTAACGACCTGTCGACTACACACAATGGGACGCCAACCGCAACCCGTCATCGCGAGGGGAACCTCCATCACATCATCAGGCCCTGCGCTGGTGCGATCGGCTTTGACTTCCTCCTGACGGATGATAAGGCCCGCCCGAATCGTGCAAGGGACATCATCCAGCACCTACAGCAGGAGACCATCGAGCGTGTGGAGAAACATGTCTTGGACATGGTCAGTAGGGCCCGTCCTGCCCGTCCTGCCCGTCCTGCCCGTCCTGCCCGTCCTGCCCGTCCTGCCCGTCCTGCCCGTCCTGCCCGTCCTGCCCGTCCAGCCCATCCTCCCCGTCCAGCCCGTCCTGCCCGTCCTGCCCGTCCTGCCTGTCCAGCCCATCCTCCCCGTCCAGCCCATCCTCCCCGTCCAGCCCATCCTGCCCGTCCTGCCCGTCCTGCCCGTCCTGCCATTCTGTATTGAGGTGCTACACCATGTCGTGTCGTGTCGATTGCTTTGATTTTGTGCCCTTTGCTGCCCGACTATTTAAAAAGCCAGTGCAAAGTACCGGCTTACTAACATTTCCTGACCAGATTACATTTTGAATTGGTAATCCAAAATGCACATAATAACGAAAAGGTCAACACATTTTATTCTTTCTGCCAGCGCTCGACAAAGGCAACCGTTTTCACTTCGTAGACGATGCTTCAAAAGGATGGGGCTTGATAGAGGGTGGGGGGTGTTGGCTAATGTGTGGGTGTGACAGTTCGTAATCTGCGTCACGCATAGCGCTTGCCTGACTCCATATATTCATTAGCCGCGCTTGAGTACATGTCGGCTGTGACACGAGAGAGTTTCTAGTGAAATTCTCATTTGATGCTATTATTCCCTAATGGCTCGTTCGGAACCCTTATTTCGTGCTAGAGGAAATATTTTGATGTTTGGGAGCAATGAAACTAGACTGCAAGCAATGTTTTTGTAAAAAAATTGGGCCACGGGTTCATGTCTTCATTTACAGTCATTATTGTCTACAATGGGGTCAGCAAATCGAAATTATAAAACAATATGTCAATTAACGAAATTCACACAGCGACATTCCCTCCTTTCACTTCGCTGTGCACTCGCCCCTCCACGCGAGACACGCAAATGTAAGGACGTGTGTTCCCGGTACTGACCCGCTGCCCTTTGCTCTCTGTCTATTATAGGCTGTACCCAAACGTAGTTTACTTACTCTTTAGCGTATTTGTAAAACATCATCTTCAGACAACCTCTGACAGATATTACATAACTCGTTTCTTGCCTTTGAGAAGACGATATGAGTGGATACACTTCCCAAAAGAACTGCGACATTCGCATCAGTGCCGCTAACACGCAGTGACATTCGGGAACGTCCCCAACCCTTTTACGAGCTTTGCTCGAGGTGCAAATCTCATTACCTGCCAGTCACACAAAAACAGTCACCTGTCAGTCAAACAAGACCAGTTAACCTGGTGCATTACACACTAACACGGTACTCGCTAAAGATGCTGATGACCCCATGTCTCGCTGTTGTTAAGCCTGCCTTCCCAGAGTTTTAAAAAATCAGAAGATTGAAGAATAACTCAGACAAAATATATTTTCTTTATCTAACCTTTGAGAAAGACGTTTTACCTAGCACGCTGTTTTTAAAGGTAATGCATTATGCACATGCATTGTGTCAAATGCATATAATAGAAGTAACTCTCTCCTTTGCAGACTAGACTGGTTTATCGTCTTGGTTCCATCACCTGTGTGGAGAAATCTCAAGCTATTAAGCAATTAATAGAGGTTTATATGATGATATACATGCATATATTCTCTCTCTCTATCACACACATGCACACACACACACACACACACACACACACACACACACACACACGTGAATGATTTGGTTCATGTTCAGTCTTTTTCACAAGACTCTTTCTCCTTGAAAAAATCATATTCCCAAATGAAGTCATAAAAAGCTAAACACTTTTTGCAATGCAAGCACAATGACAAAATTAATCTAACATGGTGCCCACCTCTTAAAAGGGAAAAACTTAAAGTAGATGCGGAAAACTTAAATCAGATATTCAATGAAAATGAAGTACGGCGTCTAAACGCAGCTTCATTTTATCCTTAATGTCATCTTCCACAAAGTACTCAATGTCTCTGGTCATGGCGCTGCTGGAGAAGGAATTTTCAAACTGTCGGCTTCTTGAGCTTCGCTGAGATGGGAGCTTATTCCACAGACAGCCTTTAGGACTGGGCTGGTTTGCATGAGGGTCATAAGAGTGGTCGTAAACCCATTCACCCTGTGTATTTTACGTCCACCGTTACGTATGAAAAGGATATAAAAACTCTCATACAAGTCAACCCTAGGGGGGACTGCATGGGGTTCTTATCGCGTCTTCACACATAGACGTGTACGTAAAATGCACAGGGCGAAGGGCTCTAACGACCGGAAAGGCTGGTAAGAATGCTTATGGAACTCAACTCTGCCACAGAGGACATGTATTATTACTGCAGTTACTGTACCACAGTTTATAGATTCTGGGCATAAAGACCATCTCTCTGTCTTCAGGTCTGCGTCTATGACAGCTTTTAGGTTTTGCATACAAAAAATGTCTGTATCCCCCCTATCTTCTTGTCTTTCTACTTGTCTATCTGCCTGCATACCTGTCTGCCTGTCTGTGTCTATCTTGTCTGCCTGCGTGTCCGTCCGTTTATCGACAAGTGTATGGACGCACAACTGTTTCCCAGATGCAGCTGGAGCGGAAATAATGGACGTAATGTTACGCAAAATGCAGTAGAACTGTTACGAAGATGATCTCGTAATCTGTGAAGTCTGTTCTGATTGTCTGTCTTGTCGCTGACAGTAAAGCTGGGTGTCTAAAGCAACTTTTTTTCTTATTTAAGTTTCTTTTGAGGATGGCGCAGGTGCGAGGATCGAAACATCCGTTTACTTGCATCTGTATATAACAAGGGAAAACTTGTTAACAGATCCTGAAAAACTGTGTCAAACTTCAGAATCCATTCAAAAATAGTTTATAAAGTAAGATATTTCATTGAAAAGCTCCTTCTCTGATTGCCGCTATATGTGATAAATTATCTCTTTCTCTAAGTTTATTTAACAGTGAATACTCTGCAGCGAGTGGCAACGTACGAGATGAAAATCCCCACAAAAAGGAAACCAGCTTTTGTCCCCATTTCCATTTACACTGAGTAAATCCGCAAGCTGTCATCAGAGAAACCCCAGCTCCAAACGCCATAAATGTTAACTTGTGTAGGACACGAGAGCAGATTATAGTTTCCCCTTGGAAGGTTCCATCAGCTTTATGTGACGCCACACAGAATCACGCCAAGATTGTCTGACAGTAGAGGGTTTGCTCATCAAGGGGCACATCTCCGCAACGACCGAAAAACCTGCCAATCATCGATGGTGGGGATGTTCATGACAGTGTCACATTTTATAACCCGTGGGGAGGGAAATGGCTGGACTGGAAAGTTTTTAATCCTTCAAAGACTTTTAGAACTTTTTTCAGCAATCGTTCATGGAGGAAAAAAAAGAGCTTTCTTCATGACAGACACAGATATGATCTGACTGCTGCAAGTACACGAGTTGACAATAGTGGTTACCCGATTGCTATGGGCAAGCAAGTTTTGGGGTCGGGAAAGAAAGCAGTTATTGTAAACTTTCTCAAAAGACCATGTAAATATTTTCATATGTTCTTAATATTTTTCAAACAACTTGTTTCTCGCGCAAGTATAGGCCAACTTTGGGCAAATGAAATTTACGGTAAGCTGCCAGCCAGCTGTGCTTATTATATTTATTCACAGACATTCGATGGTGTTCCTTATGTTTGCACTCGTCTCTTAGCAGCACACCTTCAAATAGCTGCCATGATATGAGAAAGGTATCTCACAACACAGTCAAGGGCGGGTCTTGATCAGCCGACAAGCGATGGCGACCGAAGTGATCTCCCCTTGATGTCTCCATGCGACAGTGATTCCAGGAGGGCTACTATTGACCGGGTCACTGTATTTTCTTTACATCACTGTGGTCTTTGGTTGGGGTCTGTCTTTGATATCGTTCAGTTTTAAATCAAAAAGTGATTTACTCCTACTAGTGTAGATATGAACAAAGTCAGCAGCAGCTAAACGTTTTGGAATTATGAAGGTAGTTTCACATCTGAATTGCTTAAAGAACCGTTTTAGCCCCTAGAAAATAAATTAGAAACTGTATTTCAGAACAAAGGTGCTAAATATTCTGTTACTCCAGTGTACTTTTCGCCGAAGGATCCTATTCTTTTTTTAAAAAAATCCTTTGCCTGAATTGAAGACTGTTAAGGAAAGTGGGTCGACGGTAGGAATTCATCTGTTCTGTCAGTCGATACAAAGTAGTTCCTGGGCTACAGAATCTTAGCGGCCAAAGTAAATTACTTGCACGCTGCAAATAAAACAAATGAAACACTGTTTCGTGATAAGATTTAAGACTTAGTAATCTTTGTGGCATTTACCTACCCAAAATACATTGGCGACTGATATGGAAAACAATTTACAGACAATTCTAGAGAAAAGTTTCTGATATTACCTTTTCAAGGATTAAGTTTCTGACTTGCCTGCGTAGTGCAGACAAAGAAAACTGGGCCGGGCTATAGGGGACG
>SMGT01014778.1:239525-254933 GCA_004794575.1 Lanistes nyassanus | reverse complement strand
TGTTTCTGCAGTGTTTAGTGTCAGCTAGATGTTCTGTGAAGCTGGTGTTGAGAGTGCGTTCTGTCTCCCCGATGTAGAATAAAGTGGGACAGAGGGTGCATGTGATGGCGTAGACGATGTTGCTGTTGGTGCAGGTGAAGTTGCGTTTGATGATAAAGGTGGCATTGGGTGTGTGGAGTGTTGTGGCAGTGTTAAGGTAGGGGCAAGTGTGGCAACGGGGTACATTGCATGGGGTGGAGCCGCAGGAAGGGAGGAGGGAGGTAGTCGGTTTTAGTTTGGAGTGTACTAGAAGGTCTCGCAGGTTCTTATCCCGCCTAGATGCTAGGAGGGGGAGTTTCTTGAAGAGGTCGGGTTCAGATGTCTTACTCACTGTCCCCTGGTCTTTCTCCTGCCATGCAGCCTACGCGCCACTTCTACTGCAGATAAGTCTTTTTCCTTTTCGTTTTTTCGTCGGTTTTTTTTCGTCGTTTGTGTGTCGTCCTGATGAAGGGGTAGTGCCCCGAAACATGTAGATTGTCTTCGTCTTTGTCCCTTTCTAGCTTGGTACAGTTCCCTTGTTTTACATCAAATATATCTACAGATTATTTACAGAGAATTACTGTGCTCGTGTCTAGGGTAAGACGCTGCCTGATTACGTCATACCACGAGGTATCAGACAAGAAGATAATCAAACTCCAGAGAGGAAATCAAACTGCAAAACGGCCTATGATCCCGCTCTATACACAAATACAATAAGTGACCGACAACAGAGCTCCTATTCTCGTCACTACTTAATTCTAAAGCTATTCAACAACCAACAATGAAGCTATGACACTTCCACGACCAGCACTTCCCCTACCTCCTCTTGGCATACGCCCGGCCTCTAGCTTAACGTCTCCTGTCTCGGGCAGGATAAAACCACCTATCTTAAATCAACCCGAGTCCCAGACTCTAAGATAAGTTTATGGTAAGAGCAGTCCTTAACTTATAAGGCACATCCAGCAGTCACTTACGCGTCTGTTCGTTGACGTGTCGGCGAAATACTTCCAGTGTATTTAGCGTGAGAACTGGAGCTACTCTTCCAACGGCTAAGATGGCGAGGGGCAGAGGTCCGTGGGTCTACACGTGTTAGCTTCTCTTGGTCTTCCTACTTCATCTCTCCTGTGTCTCTGTGTCCCAAGCTCGATTCCGAGTGTCTCTCTCTTTCCCAGCTTATGTACTATGTGCTCTCACGCCTTAAACTCGATTATTAAACCGGTACTGGCCGGCCTAGAGCAGCTACCCACATAGCGTCCACCTACCCGGTGTCGAGAAAGGGAGGGGCGAACAGGCTTAACTAGGAGTGACAGGTGTCAGCCTAGGAGTGACATGTGAGAGGACAGACGGACGGATGGACGGACAGACGGACGGAGTCGCATAAATGAAGGATGCTTTGCTAACTGCTAAGAGCACAAGTCTGGACAGCTATACAGTATTACACATCAGAAACCTCAAGGTAGTATTCAGCTGTAGAAAAGTGGTCTGGATTATTTCCCTTTAGTCATGCCCACTTGATCTTTAGTCCTGCTCTTTTGTGACTGCACACACCTCTGTTAGCGCAAGCCATTATTAAGCATGGCTCAGTGTGATAGCAACCGTTGGTGTCTTTGAATCTGGTAAGAGAGTTCTACCTTTCGGTGACTGGTGATGATTGGCTGCTCCTGGTGTTTTGTCTCTGGTGTTGATGGTGGCTAGTGATGATTGGCTGCTTCCTGGTGTTTTTGTCTCTGGTGTTGGTGGTGGTTCGCTCGTCCATAGTGGGTATTGTTGATCCTAGTGTCGTCCTATTCCTCAATAATATTCTGTTTATCTCCACTTCTTAGGTTTTACTTTAGGTTCTATTCATTAGTTTTTTTGTTTGTTTGGATTTTAATGTTAATATCCTGTTTGGCATTTTGTCCATAGCTTACTAGTTATGTCAGGTAGTTATTTCCCATTAGAATTACAGCGTCTGCGATGCAACCAGTATATGCAACAGCTGTTGCTGGAAATAGATTGACCCTACCCAGGCCTTTCCAGCAAAAGGAAACTTTTTTGCCTCAGGGTCTGTATTTTTGATCCTAGCTCTTGTGAATTCTACACATCTGACCCAGACCTTTCTAGACTGTATGTCATGTTCGGCTGTACTTTAGTCCTTTTCATGCCATCTTCCAACATAATTCCTTCTAGCATGTGGCACCACATGACATCCATGGCAGCGACGATGCACCGCAGAACACTCGGGTAGGATTAAGGTTAGAGCAGCGTGACACGTGTCCATGGCAGGACAATGAGTCCGTAGACAACGACATTGATTACACACCAGTATGGTTTCAAAATACCATGCAAACTGACGAAGTATTGGTGCTGAAGTGGGCTGAAATGAAATTTTAAAAAAAGCAGACGAAACGAGTTGGCTTACCTTATTGTAATCCTCTTTCGTTGCTGTTCGGGAAGTTACTGTAGTAAAAGACAGTACAGTCGGCCAGCAAGCAGGAAGGTTTAGTCAGAGGAAAAACTCTTATCGTCTGTGCGGACCTTCGGCGGTTTGGGAGGTGAGGTGCTGCTGACGATTTGAAAAAGGCGTGCACTGCTTTGCGAGTCGCCGCCGTCTGGTGATATCGCTGCTGACCCTCCGTGGCGTGTTGCACTTCGCGTGATCACGCAAGGCTGCCAACACCCGCTGTCACACACCACTCTCTCGGCCACCTATCTCACTCTCTCCAAGCGACCAAGGGTGTGGGGGCGTGTTCTTTTACACACAACTCCGCACAACACAACGCAACGAGACAATGTAGTTTTTCTAAAAAGGACCCGGCCTTATTTATTAACTACACTCTCGCACTCGCTCTCTGATACTCACGCACTTAACACCTTGATACACGCATCGACTTCTATCTAACTGCACTCAACTATTCACTACACTCCAACTAAACACACAACTAACCACGCATCTCTCCACTAACATCTTCTCTCACGCACCGTCCTAACAATACACGTTTGCACAAAAAAATCTAGCACTTCTCACTTAATTTAATGGTCATCTAAACCATCACAGGAAAAAACGGATTTCTTCTCAAAGAGTTCGAGTCTCTCATAAAAACCTACACAGATTAAGCATTTCTTTTCACAATGTTCATCAAAGTTCTCGGAGGTCGAGTTACTTATTACACTTATACACATTCGAGTGTTTCTCACAGTTGATCATCATCCTTCTCAGGCGTCGAGTTAATTATTATAACTTATACAAACTCGAGTGTCTCTCACAGTAGATCATCATCCTTCTCAGAGGTCGAGTTACTTATAATAACTTATACAAATTCAAGTGTCTTTCACCGTAGATCATCATCCTTCTCAGAGGACGAGTTACTTATTATAACTTATACAAAATTCGAGCGTCTTTCACCGTAGATCATCATCCTTCTCAGATGTCGAGTTACTTATAATAACTTATACAAATTCAAGTGTCTTTCACCGTAGATCATCATCCTTCTCAGAGGTCGAGTTACTTATTATAACTTATACAAAATTCGAGCGTCTTTCACCGTAGATCATCATCCTTCTCAGAGGTCGAGTTACTTATAATAACTTATACAAATTCAAGTGTCTTTCATTGTAGATCTTCATCCTTCTCAGAGGTCGAGTTACTTATAATAACTTATAGAAAATTCGAGCGTCTTTCACTGTAGATCTTCATCCTTCTCGGACGACGAGTTACTTATTATCACTTATACAAAATTCGAGCGTCTTTCACTTTAGATCTTCAATCTTCTCGGAGATTGACACAGTCTTCGCAGAAGGACATCAATTCGAGTTTACAAAAATCTTCCTACCGGGAAGTGTCCACTGGTGGAGATGCGAAGGACCTCCACTCGAGTTCCTTCAACAGAACGCTCACTTGTGGCAGGAAATGTCTGCTCCTCCACGTTAACAGTGCAACTTTCTCTCTCTGTCTCGCTGGAGCTGGCAATCCTCTAAACAGGACACGCTGACGCTATCTCAGTCGTCCGCTCCTACATCCATCTCTAGGGGATGTACATCTCGTCTCAGGAGGCGCTGACGAAGCCTCGGCGCGAAAATCTAACCAGAAACAAAAACCCTACGAAAACGCATTACTATAGGATCCTATTTCTAACAGTACAAACAATCACAAAAACAAGAAGAAAAACTCCCATGGAGTGTCTGGCCTACCTCCTGTCTAGGCAGAGGGTTTGGTCACAAAAATCTCTACGCTCTCTCAGCGTTTCCAGTGCCGATGAAGGGGCTCTGCTCAGGTGTCTGGGCACTTGCAGAAACGTCCGTCTCGTACGGTCCCTTGCAGTCGTCGGCTCTCTCTCTTACACACACGTCAGTTGTCCTCTCTACTTCAACATAAACTACGCCTTCCTATTCTCGCGCTCTGATCGCCTCTCAGTGTTCTAAAAATAGCGCTTAGTCACCGCTCACTCTGACTACCTTACTCATCACGCGTCATCGCTCGCATGGCACGTTTCCGTGACACCCGCAAGGCAACCTGTAACTGCTGGAATAATTACCTTAAGCCAATGCGTCAGTCTTAATTAACAGGATGGAGCCTAGATGTGTTATTTCTGCAACGACTTTCAGTTCGGCATCACTTGATTCAGTTATAGGCAATGTATCATGTGTTCAAGTTAACCTCGAGGTCGTAACTGCTCAGAACAATATATTATTCACTACTTCATTACTCCTAGGGTAGACTAAGCTTGTTGACTTCCAGCAAAAGTTGTTGAAACTCAAGCATCATGCAGCTGTCATGTAACAGAAGGTAGAAAAATGGAATAGTTTGACCCGGTTGTCTTATGAAAGTTGGTGTATCGTATTTTTACAAAGCAGTTCTAACACCTATTTCATCCCATATGCATCTGTTCTCATTTCACGTAGGGCTGGTGGGGGTAGGGGGACGTACCATAGTGGTAACACTTGTCACCGATACAGGACGGTACTTTTTCCGCGCGCATGTCCGCCGTGATACAGCCTTAGTTGCTGGCACGGCGTTAAAAGCTGATACCTGCTTCCGCGCGCATGTGGTACGTGTTTGCAGGGGCTGGTCTTCGGGAGCGCTTCTCCCGGCACTCCGGTTCCCCCTACCCCCCCCCCCCATCTTGTCCGCACCCGTCATTACCCTCCGCTCTCCTTCCCGAGTCATGCTATAGTCGCTGACTTGGAACGGTCGACTGCAACGCACACGAAAACAGCATGGCGAAACATGCACGATCCGTTCAAGGTGCGCGACGTCATGAATGGAACTTTAATTGCGTGTTACCGCTAATGAAGCGCGGGGCCAGATTTGCTTTCTGGTGCGTGGTTGGTGTTCAGGTTGCTGGGCGGCAGTGGGTTTGCTTCATGTCGTGCCCACAGTACAACAGTTACAGAAAGAAGACTAAGTCTTTTGCCCAGAAGACAAATTCTTTGGTGCTTTATATAATGAGGGTTAATGCCTTTGCAGATGTGGAGAAGAGCTAGGTTTGCACATCTTAAACCTAGTTACAAGATAATAATAGGGCATTTGTTGCTGTAATGCCTATAGTATAGTCTATATTTCACACCAGCTCAGTAACATTTTATTCTGTTCACACCGCTGCCTCTCCATGCCACTAAGCACAAATCTGCCTACCTGCCTGTCCGCCAGTCCGTTCGTCCGTCAGTTAGTCTGGCTGTCTGTCTGTCTGTTTGCCCGATTATCCCTTCTTCTTTCTCTTACCCTCCCTCTGTATTCTCACGTCTCATCTTCTTGATTCGTTCTGTTCTGCTTGGTTTTAAGAGTGTGCTCAAAAGTTGATTCTCTAGCGCATTTTCACATTCTTTGTCTTGCAAATCAGATTGGTACAGCCACAAACACTCGTGCGAATACATCTGAAAACATCTTTACAATCATCGAACAAAAGCAGTAACTATCAAAACAGTGTAGCCGTCTGAAACGAAATTTTCACTTTAACTTCCAACTATAGATTGATACCTGATGCCTCTCACCCAAAACGTAGATAATTTGAATCTGCTACTTTAAAAAAAATCATCGAGTCGAAATTAAACCACTGTTATTGCCGACAGCTCCGGTAGTTCATAACGTGTTCCTGATGATCCACGCCAAACCTGGCGAGTCTCGCGTGGTAAAAAACCAAATTCCGTTCGTTTACAAAGGGTTTGAAAAATCCAATTTATGTGATTCTGACTATTCACCCACGCGGTCTACACGATATTATGTTTACCAGTCAATCAGTTTACAGAGAGGGAAAAGGTTTCTGCCTCTTAGCTATTTTGGGCAAAGTTGGTTGCATCCGTTTCTCCACTGAGCGGACCACGGACCTTCATAATGGAGATCCGTGGAGCGGAGCACGTGAAGCATTCTTGCAGACGACACTGAGCTCTCGATGCACAGGATCCTCCGGAATACAAGCGGCGTGTGCCGTATATATAAGTACTCAGTACGGTGTGTACCGTGTACATAGTCAAAACAATGGTTTCTGACCAAGACCAGCTGAAAAACAGGGACTTGTTACGTTGAGTGCGTGTGGAGGGGATTGCAAAAGAGAACCTACCAATGCGGCAGGGATCACGCTATAGTTTAATAAAATCTTTGCCCTACGTGCTCACTGCGTGTGAAATTCTAATTTAACTCCGGCTCTCGGGACGACTCACGCAAACCCCTATCCTGATAATCTCAGCTTGTTTAATGATTAAAATCCTCCGGAACTAGCCAACACTATTAAATGTAGATCTCTTTCAATAAGTTAAAATTATTTTGTAAAGTATTGATTTTCACGAAGGTAAGAGACTTAGGTTGGAATTACTGTACTCAAAACCAAAAGAAACGCAAATTGAGACACGGACAAGGAGCAGTCACATTTCATGCATTCGGGTACCATGACAGCAAAAACAAATTAGGTTGACATGAAGCCGCATGGTCTGTTGAGTGCAGCCCTTGATGATGACTTGCCTGGCGCAAAAAAAAAAAATGTCCCTTGTGGGGCGCTGAAGTCGGACAGTGGTTTTCGCTCATGCAGCTTGAACAAAAGCAGCAAGACTAGAACTTTCTTTGCGAACAGAGGGCACCACCCACTAGATTAAAAGCCGATGCTCCTATGCTCCCAGACAGACTACCTGTCAGCAGCAGAACACGCCAGGACTGAACGCTACAGATCGGAACGAGCCATCGGAAACCGCCCAAGCGTCGTCACACATGATCTACCGCGACCACCTGCGCCAACCGTTCCTCCATCCTGCAGAGACGAGCCCAAGCCACTGTCAGGAGCCGACGTGATTCCTAGCTCATTTGGGCCAGCCAACCAGAAGTAAGCACTAGCTGAGTGAGTTCTGCGCACCTCCGTCCCAGATGTTCAAAGGAGGTGGAGGGGGGAGAGGTGAGGGTAGCACGCCTAACAACTGAACCAGTCACCCAGAACAGGTGGCTGCATGTCAGCGGGTATCGAATAAGCCCGCGCCAGACTTACGAAAGCGGCCGACTGCCAATTGCAGGTCGCCGAGTACATCAGGTGGTCATCAGAGGCCGAGTACACCAAGTCTCCTGTAGTGGTTACTGAAACCAACTCACCTTCAGTTTGCGTTTCTTTTGGTTTTCAGTATATATTCTTTACTCCGGTTTTAGCTACCATGCGTCTTGGCACACGAAATGGTCTCTCGTGCACCTACAGACCCTTAATATATGGTGTACCAGGTAGTTCATCCTGTCGCGCGTCTGGGTGTCCTCTATGCACGTTGCCTATTTATCATGAAACTTATATTTAAACTCCTTTTCCATCCCGAAGTTGACTAAGCTCGCTGATCGACAGGCAGGCACTCCCTGACAGACAAGGCTAAATGTCTACAAGCAGGTGCAGGGCCGCAGCCCGAAGTCGATGTTCCTAGCCGCAGTCCGGTAAGCAAGTAAGCTTTCTACCGTCTTCCAATACCACGGCCACTCTTTTAAAACTGCTTTTGAAGTATGCCGCGTGTACAGAAGGATCCCTCCACGTTCCGTCATCACCTGTTGACCTGTCACTTACCCGGTGGACCTGGCTTCCAAAGATTTGTTCACCTAATTTTTCCATTGCGCACGAGGACGAAGCTGCAGAAAATCATTTGCCTCTACCATGACGTACATAGGGGAACATGTCTGATTTTGTTATGGAGAAGAAACCCCGTGATGACTGACCCTGTGTTTAAGCCTGTGGTGACGTTTACGGGAAGATATGGAAATACCGGCCTCACCCTCTCCTCTGCTTTGCTTAATCCGAACCAGGTTCACACGCACGTACGCGTCAACCCAACACATAATTCACTCACTCACACACATACACACTGGAAACTTTTGGATTTACACAAGTGCGTTATTTTTTTATAGAAAACACAATTAATGGCAGTGCAGACACGGAGATGGGCTTAGAGTTAATATGGCAGACAATAAGCAAAGGTACACATAGGCACAGTAAGAACACTTTTAACTGAAGGATTGCGTTGGCGAAGTAGGACAGATATTCAGCAGAACTGGCTGAAAGTATTGAAAGTGGGAAAACTAAATGTAACCTGACTAGAGCTCCATGCCCCGCAAACATGAAGAGACTGGACGTGACAGAAAAATGGACTAGCGCCTTGGTCATGCTGTCGGCAGATTTGAGGAAAAACCCTAACATAAACGCGAAGAATACGGCGTTAAGAGATGGTAATAAAACACCAGCGCTCGGAAAATTTATCTTCATTGTTTTTCTAGTGTTTTGTTCTAAAAATCGGCAGACGCCTGTTGACGATGACGAGAGGATAAGATGAATTCGAGGAAAGCTTTCAATATTCTTTAGTATAGCCACACTCGGCGTACTATTTTTTTCTTCTCAAGACACATCTTTGGAGTGGGGGGTAAAGTGGTCCTTACGTAACCAAGGTTCGTTTCCTGTGAGTTTGAAAGTGCATGTGAGTAGTGGTCTTTTGAGAGACTGAATCGAGGACGGCTTGAATAACAAAATTCGAGGAAGAGCTAGAGAAGACAAAAGATATGGCATTACTGTATCACAAATGGCAGGCACGTATGACGCGCAAGAGACACATTATACCGACCTGTCTAACACATGACCTCAGCAAGTTTCTCCTCCCCTCCAAAAAAAAAAGACGTGGACATTACCCGGAAAACATGTGAGTTATTGATCTAACAACGTGACGTCAGAAGGTCCCCTCTCCACCCAGAAACAAACAAATCATAATAAGAAAAAGCAAACGACGCAAATAATAACAGTTTTTCCCCTGATGTCAGATTGTTCTATTTGTCAATTCTGTAAGGTTAAGTCCACATTTTAAAATTCTGTATACGTACTTTTAAAATGTGGACTTAACCATTTGCAATAGATAATATGTTCTGATTAGTGATGAGCAAAATAAATAACCGGTTTTCATTGGTTCCAAGAATTTGTGTGAATACAGTTTGTGCTCGTTAATCACCAATTTTACTTATTGCTTTCCAGATAACCAGAAATATAGCAGTAAGAAGAATTTATTTATCTGACGCCAATTATAAAGATCTTATAAAGGAATCATACACACAGATGCAACAAGTTCGTTGAGGACTTCATAAAACTTCGTCCCATGAGTCCATAACAGTACTGTCATAATGGCAGTTGCAAACAGACAGAATGTGTCACCCGGAGCAAGTCGCCAGAGCTGAATTGCATTCAGCAAGTCCATGAACCAAGCTGTAACCGACATTAATGGTACCACCACTGTTCTTTTATTATCATTACTTTGCTGTTGGTATAACGTTTCTTTTATTATGGAAATCGCTTGTCAAGGCTGTGCAGAATGCATTTTATGGTTGCAAACACGAAGAGGAGCAGAAATGGCATTTTCCCGTACTCAAGAATTGTATCATTACATTCTGGGGTTCATAATCTCACTACGTGAAATGTTCGTTAAATGCGCATTTTGCGCAACGTCTATAATAGTGTTAATTAGGAAAGTATCTCAAGACCCAATCTATTGAAGAAAAGTTCTCTGTGTGCAGCAGCTGTTCGTGACATGAAGCCCGCTGCTTTCCGGTGCATGTTCAGTTTAACTCCAACAAGAGGTACTGGCAGGGCTCAACATAACCGTATGCAGACGCACGTGACCAAGGGAGCTTACCGTACCCAAACACGTAGCCAAGAGAGGGTCGAAAGAAAGGAACTTGGCAGATCCTCGAAAAGATTTTTTCTTTCGACCCTCTCTTTGCTACGTGTTTGGGTACGGTAAGCTCCCTTGGTCACGTGCGTCTGCATACGGTTATGTTGAGTGCTGCCAGTACCTCTTGTTGGAGTTATCTTTCGATAATTTAAGCGCTCGGTCCTTATGTGTTCTTTATCATGTTCAGTTTGTTAATTCTGTCCGCAAGCTTGAAATTTTCAAAAGGTCAGCTAGATAATTCTAACAGTCCGTTCGATGATTCTAACAGTCCGTTCGATGATTGTAACAGTCGGCTTGACAATTATAACTGCCAGCTAGATAATTCTGTCAGCTCGGTAATTTGTGTCAGCATGATAACTCTAAAGGTCATCTAGATAATTCTAACGGTCATCTAGATAATTCTAACGGTCATCTAGATAATTCTAACGGTCATCTAGATAATTCTAACGGTCATCTCGATAGTCAGCTAGATAATTTTAACAGTCATCTTGATAATTCTCAAGGTCCGCTTTTTATTTTTAAGATAATTCAGCTATACAATGCTAGCAGCTTGATAATTATTAAGATCAGCTCGTTAAGGATAATAGTGAATTCGGTGATTCTAATTTAACTTGATAACTATAATGGTCGAAATGATAATTCTCTATAATTCTATTTCTGACACCCAGATCGATGTTTCGAACAGTCGGTTTGATAATTCTAACGTATCAGCTAGGCAATTCCAACGTTAGCTCGCTAACGACCAGCTTAATATCATACAGTCAGGTAATTCTAACAGTCAGCGAGATGATTTTGACAGTCAGCTTGATTATTCGAACGGCCAGCTTGATAGTTCTCACTGTCAGCTAGGCAATTCTGTTAACTATAGATAACTCTAGCATCTTACAGCCAGCTCGATGATCCTAACAATAATCTTGATAATTCCAACAGTTAGATGATCATAAGGATCCCCTGCATCATTCGTGACAGCACGCGGGTCAGGCCCGAGATGTCAGTGACTGTTTTGAACTTGTCATTGCAAGGATAATTTACCCCTCCCTTCAACCAGTCCGCTATGTTGACGCCCTTTCTGTCTGTCTGCAAAAGAATCAATTTTGCGAGCAACAAATACAGTCTCGAGGCCTCGGCTTAGAGAAGTACCCCCTTCCTTTGCCATCTCCCTATCGCCCTCCCCTCATCTCGATCTCACTCTTATTTCTGTTCTATCAATAACACGTTTTCCCTCTAATCCTTCTACACAGTGGCACAAAATTAAATTTGATTGATTTACTACAAGCAGCGCCAGTCGAAGATTACTTCTGCTACGGGTTAATAACTTTCATTTCTCGCTTCACTTCTGTGACGCTGGCACACTCTTGAAGGGCACTGAACTCATTTTGTTTTTAAAAACACTAGTGTCTTCTTCAATTTGATTTTCTTATTTTCTTCTTCTGTTTCAAGCACTAAACAGCGATGATCACAAAGCTGTAAGGTTTGCCTGGCAGTAATAAAGAGGGTGGAAGAACAACAACCGAGCAAGGAAAAATAGGCAGCGCCATACAGTCAAATTTACAGAAAGAAAGGAACGGCCAGACTGACAGAATTATATGAATGTGTTTCCATGAATGACCAGGGCAAGTGTAACTTTGTGCTGTTTCTCTGCACGTGTATTAACATTGCGTTCTGACGACGCCCAGAGCTGTTCCTCAAATGATTATTATTTTCTCCACTTACACTGTCAGGTTAGCATTGGCATCCAGTAATGACCATCTACAGGTGGCGTCGAGGGACAGGGACACGGAGCAACATGAACTAGTCAATTATGTAGGCTGAGCTATGTGTGGAAAATAATATCTTTGTGCAAACAGACAACGCATGTATATCTTGCATAAGTGCTATCTTGAGCGTACAGCGGCCAAGAAGAAATTGCAGGCGACCGCGGGTGCATCCATCCACGCGAGGAGTTCACAGCATCTGGGCTGGGCCTCCTGAAATGCAGCTGCTGGTCGTCTAAATTAGCGAAAGCAGACGTGCGGATATCACGGTATCTTTTTCGCATTCAGTTGCCTGTGTCGAGAGCTGGCGGCAAGACTTAGATGAAATCTAAGAATATAGAAGAAAAAAGACTGAAAGTTTAAGGCAAATACCCATCGAAAAGGTATCTTTAAAAAGTTTATATACACAGCCAAATACACATCGAAAAGGTATCTTTAAAAAAACAAATCCTACCTAATAGCTGGAGACATTTACTACTGATCAAACAGCAAAAGTCTGGCTACAGATTATTGCTTTGTTCTGTTACAGGTTAACTCTGCACTGACTCGATCGATTACTTAAAAATCCCTTACACAGAACCGATGTCACTACGGATAAATATAAAGGTGGAAAAAACAGAAACTCGTATCTCAGACTTCGTCTACATGCCCCTTGGCACTTCCTGGTCGCCTCAGGGCGAGATTAGGTGCGTCTGTTATCGATGCATGGCAGTCAGGCAGAGCATTAGACACAGACAAGGGGCGTGTGTCGTAATGCTGGTTAAAAGATGGAAAAGATCCGACAAAGAACGCTTACCGTGGAAGAGATCGAGAAAATAATCACTTTCCTTTGAACATCTGTCGCTAAAGGATCATGTCAGCGATTTTCGCCATGAGATGAGCAAGCCGTCCAAAAAGTTCTAAGTGCGGTGTTGATTGGGCCAGGCTTGTTAATTCGCTCTCAGACATTCAGACATTGGTTCGGTTCTTTTTATCAACTTTTCTGTCTATCGTCCTATCTGTCTTACGATGGGACGCGTCTCATTCTCGGTCCTGTTCTTCTGTTTTACTGAGTCGTTCACGTCCTCTGCGTGCAGACATGTTCTGGAGAGAACCTCAGTAAAAATCCTCCAACGATTTATCCGAAAAGCTGCAATGTAGGGGTCCTGTCAATTACATCACTGTATTGCTGTCTGTGTGCCGTATTTCCGTCTCTGACAAGCCACACTGCCTATTAGTTTCATCTTCCTGTTTGTATCCTGGTTGTAATAAGGCCATTGACCCGTCAGGTTGTGTGACGAGTGATTTCCTCCCTTTGGCCTGTCAAGTCTAGATTGTCTGAGAAAGCGGTCGGCCCCTTTGGGAAAACATTGAAATGCCAAAATGATATGATTTCATTGTGTCGTTGTGTTTTTCTTCGCACGTGACAACAGAAACGAAGTAGTGAATGTGTGTCACGTCTCCTGTTAGAAGATGAAAGATTCACGAAGGTTGTTAAAAGCGGATTTTATGATTGATATGAATTATAAGTATTGTTATTTCCTATTTTACATCGTGCAAATGATCCTTCTCTCTCTCTCTCTCTCTATTTTGCGGTGATCCTCTACCCCCACACCATGTTTTTTCTTGAATCTTGTCGTCCACTCATTCTGCATTTCTGTATTTCTTTGCGCGCTAAATGTAGATAAATTGGTAATTAAGACGCCCGCTCTGCCGTAAAGAAAAACAAACCCACCCCTATTATTTTCCCCCCGACTCTTCGCACTCCACCTATTTCTGTCCCGCTACTATCCCTGTCTTTCTCCCTCACCCATCCCCCATCGCCTCTACTCACTCTTTACAAGCGCGCACCTGTGCGTACGTGTGGGCACCCACCCGTCCACTTTCCCACTCACCCACTCACCCACTCACTCACTCCAATGCTTATTGTGTAAAGATGAGAGAAAGTTGAAGGACGTGATACGTCATTGACATGGTCACAACGTTATTTCACCATCAACTTTAATCACCGTCTCCATTCTGGGAGAGCTCCACAGCAGAGTTTGGCTAGGGGCACGCAACTCCAACAATGACATATTATCTATAACGACTGATGCCGACGCGCTCCATCTCAAGCAAAATAGCTGGTGATGGAGTTATTCCGGTCGGCTTCCTCACCCTTGGTCGTGGAATTGTGGTCACCCATGAAACGAATGCAGTCTCTTACCTGTCCTGAAATAACGGCCTTTGTTCCTAGACAGCAATGCTGGGTTTTGTGCGCATGCGAGCACGATCAATACAGAGATGTCTTTATATGAAGGAAGTTGAGCACAACGGAAGCCGACTGAAAAATGAGTTGGGTTACTGTAGCGTTTTATCGGGTGAGCTGGAGTTTAGGGAAGAGATAAGAAATGTAATCCCCTAAAGCTAACCCCCCTTTTCAATCAAAAGGGACACGTCCAGATAATTCAACACATTTATTGAACTACGAACATAAAAGGATAGCAGAGGAAGGAAAGAGGTGGACGAACAAAGATGTCAAAGGGCGTGGGTGTGTGTAATAATAGTAATGTTAGGTATGTCACAAATCTCAGAACAGGAAGTGAAATAAACAGTGTACAATTAAACTAATACAATGCGTAAAAACTACTTGCATTCAAGAACAGAATAATCAACACAGTGTGTGTTCACACTCAATAGTGGTCCGCGGTCGTAGTCCGTACGTAGGAGACAGTTTCTGACAGTAGACTCGGAACGCAGAGACGCGAAGTCCGGTCTGTAGAGCGGAACTCCAGGAAGAACAGGATGCAAGGTTGGAGGTGAACTGAAGACCCAGCTACGCCTCCGACGGAGATTCACAGCAGTTCGACCTGGTCCTCGGGTGGATATCCGGTACGATGAACAACGTAATAGAGAGTTCGGTTAGGTGCCCTTGGAGTGTCCTTGACCAACCGTCACAGGAAAAACTCCTTGCTCCTCGTAGATTTCTGATCTAGAGGAACGTCCAATCTCCAACTAGTGGAAAAGTTCTCTTGTCTGCTCACTCGCAGTCTACTACTAGACTGACAATGTCGAGTTGCAGGAACACGGAGATATAACACTGTCTGCTTACATTGTTAGGTCATCTACCCGTCGATGGCCCAACAACGTTCTTGTCTCTTTCCAAACACGAGAAAGTTGACAAAAAATCTCGCCGTGGAAGCGCACAAAAAAACTTCATACGACGAGAAACAAGCGGGTTCAGTTATCTCACAAATCGTTTACTAAGTAGCTATACGGGACTAGCCTACAGCGAAGTACGTATAGCGACGATTGACGGTTAAAGCTTCCTCAAACTAGAAATGTGTGTCGACACTTCGCTGCTTTCTACTAGACTCCACACACAATTGCTATGCTTCTATGCGAGCTTAGCCCACAGCGAGGAAAGATATATCACCAAGTGTCCGTTGTACAGTTTCTCCAAACTAACAACGCGTCCCTCTTCCTGGCTCTCCCAGACTAGACTCTCCTAAACAATTGCTTTGCTCCTATGTGAGCA
>SMGT01014778.1:219634-239366 GCA_004794575.1 Lanistes nyassanus | reverse complement strand
TGACCGTTGAACAGCTTCTCCAAACTAACAACGCGTCCTTCTTCCTGGCTCTCCCAGACTAGACTCTCCTAAACAATTGCTTTGCTCCTATGTGAGCACAGCCCACAGCGAGGAAAAATATATCACCAGATGACCGTTGAACAGCTTCTCCAAACTAACAACGCGTCCTTCTTCCTGGCTCTCCCAGACTAGACTCTCCTAAACAATTGCTTTGCTCCTATGTGAGCACAGCCCACAGCGAGGAAAAATATATCACCAGATGACCGTTGAACAGCTTCTCCAAACTAACAACGCGTCCTTCTTCCGCGCTCTCCCAGACTAGACTGACTAAAAGCGTTAAACTATTCCCGAGATCTTTTCCATTCCCATGTCAACCAAATTTACTCTCTTCCCATTGGATGGAGAAAGCTGAGTCTTACGCGTTTTTGATAATGAAAATGACGTCTCTTACTCCTATCCCCATCACTACCGACTTTCAAATGTAACTTAAAAACTGTTCTTTTCCGCAAGTACCTTGACTGTCGTGACTGCCTGTCTGCATTAACT
This sequence comes from Lanistes nyassanus, assembly GCA_004794575.1. Taxonomy (NCBI): domain Eukaryota; kingdom Metazoa; phylum Mollusca; class Gastropoda; order Architaenioglossa; family Ampullariidae; genus Lanistes; species Lanistes nyassanus. The sequence goes on along the minus strand of SMGT01014778.1, from coordinate 238,820 downwards.
TACAACTTTCTCTGTTCATCCTCTCTTATGATACTTTTCCACCCATCTGTGACTGAAGGACGATCTGTATCCCAACCTGTGTTGCGTTCATCTCTCCCTCTGTGTGTTTGTTGCGTTCATCTTTCCTTCTGTGTGTGTGTGTGTGTGGTTTTTTTTCGTTGTTTTTACTAGAGTGTCTGTGTGCCTCGTCCGCGCGAAGTGTGCATGAAATGTGTTCTCGCGCGTTAAAAATCCACATTTATTATTATTATCACTACCTACTTTCTCCACGTCACTAACGTTGTCAACTTTCTTCAATGAAAAGTTACAATGATATGAGAACATGCAAAGTTCTTTAACAACAGCGCTGGGAAAACCTTCCACAACGTAACAGTTACTTAGAAACATTCGCCTGGCGGCATACACCTCTATATACGCTGTCAACTGGCTCCAGATGACTTTTCTAGTTTTCTCACAGAAGCCTGTATCAGGAACATGAACTGTCTCCCGTTCGCGCTCTTAAGCGTGTTCTTTTCACGCTACTCACCCAGAACAACGCCAACAGACACTTTAACATTCTTTCTTTAGAGGGTAATACAGAAAAGAAAAATAAACTTCTTTAGCAGAACTATTATAAAACAGTAATTGCGCAGAAGTTTTAAATCTTTCTCAGTAAGTGATGAAAATAGTCGCTGACACCCACAGAGGGGATGTCATCGATGACTCGAAAGCCGGTAGGACTAACGAGAACAAAAGACGTTGCTACAACAACTACTTGATCTTTACTTAAGAGAAAAAATGTAACGCACCAATCACTTCAAGTGCCAAATTGTGTTATTAAAAATAGCAGATACAAAATGTAAACACCCAGGGTATAACAACAGTGTAAAAACACGCGCAGGGCTGTAGCAACCATAAAAACACCAGGACCAAGCAGTTGCAGGCTGGCTGGACCCTGAACAGAAAGCCTATAGGAAAAGTGACAGTAAGGTTGTTGCTATTAACGCTCAGGTCTGGGAGTGGGGATGGGGAAAAGCCACTTCTGAAGACTATCCATTGCGCCAAGAAACTACTTTTCTCCAAAGTTAAACTCCCAGGATATACCCTTCACCGGCGTGCAAACTTCTCACTCAAGAATGACTCGAAAACACGTGACGCTGGGGAATCTCGCCCTGCTCTCGGAGAAGCGTGATGTTGACGCGACTGACCACGAAGGACAAGCGTCCCACAACTGAAGGCTGCTTCACACCATCTGATATAAACCTTGTCATGACCGTGCTTCATAACGGAGTGCAGGCAAGAAGCAAATGAAATAGCGTGACTGACTCTGGCAAATAGAGGAGTAGCAACATTGAAAAGTGTGGGGGTGAGGGTGGGGGGAATATCGGTTATACGTCACTTAGACCATTTCTCTTTTATTTGGTCTTCATTTTGGAGCTGCTAGCCTCATATCCTGACCGTTTCTGTAATAGCCTTTGATAGCTCGGCTTTTCTTTTCAGACTGAGCAGCAACCAATCCTCTTTTGGTTTGTTTGTTTGTTTGTTTGTTTTTACCTCGTCGAGTAAAAAGTCCATTTTCTGTGTCTCTCCAATTAGCACTACGGGATTTGGGGTGGGAGGTCGAGGGAGGCTGCTTAACGGTGAGTTTTCGTTTGCTGTTATTTCATTCAGGACCTCGTTCTCATCCAAGGTAGTGACGTAAGCAGCTCGTGCGACCCAAAGCAGGTGGGAGGTGGGCAGCGGCTTAACTGAATGAACTCAATGATAAGTAAATCATTTTAAATTTTGGAAAAAATCATTTAATTTCTCTTGTGTGATCCTCCAATATGGTCTTCGTGTGATGTTCCATTTTCCTCCCTTTCTCGCCGTGAGAAAGGTTGTTGCTGATATGGCTTTAAACAACAAAGAGAAAAAAATCAAAATCGATTGTTGTGAAGAAAAAATCTAAAGAATTAATACCCCGGTTAAGCCATTATCTGGAGATACGACTACAGAGTCGGAAAATGACCCTTTGCTGTCTGTGCTAACAAATCATAAGAGGACTCAAGTTCCAATTTTTTCTCACAAATGAGCAGAGACCTTTTACATCGTTGTTCGGAAATTTAGTCTTCATATACTGTTGCAGCGAAAACAGTTGACCATTAGGGCTAATGGCACCGGTTTATTTCCTGTGCTTGGGCTTAAAAATAATTATACCCGAACACTACAAGTGCGCTACAATAATTTACAATACATCGATATCAAAAGTAGATCCTCAAACGAGGAATTTCTTACTTTACAACACTACAGAACAATACGAAGCTCAAATCTCTGTTTTAAGAGCAAATAAAGAATCAACTGAGCGCTTGATATTTTGATAAAGTAAGGTTTTTTTCATAATTAGCTTTTTTCGAGACTAGAAGGAATATTCACCCATCCAGTGAATCCAAACACGCAGTTCATCACATTTAGATTTCAGAATGATCAAACAAGAACAAATGAGGTTAAACGACCCTAGTCTTCACACGGCTAGCCCCTGGTGTACCACGTGTGCATACAGCGAATCCCTAATTTATATCGTCAGCTCGCTCACTAAGCGTAAACTAACAACTGGGATTCGACACACACACAACATAGGACAATTACATGGAATCCTCAGGGTGCACAATATAATCAAACAAGAACAAATGAGGACAGAGCGCTATAAATCGTCAAACGACAACCCCAACAAAGTACTGGCAGCGCTAGACACAACCGTATGCTGACGTATGCAATCAAGAATCATTTCAGAATCATTTCAGAATGATATTAATTTGGATAAGATCTGTTGTCTGCCTCCACAGTATTTTGGGCCAAATTCTTTATTCGTTTCCATAAATATCAGAACGTACAAAGCCGAAAAGACACTGCACAGAGAAATGCTATTGCCTTTATACTGGGAACTGACAAGCAGGTTATTGTTTTAGTAAAAGGCGGATCTAGCATTTTTTTTAAAAGCGCGCATGTGTGGGCTGCTTGTAGCTGTGTGCGATCTACGTGTAGCTGTGTGCGATCTACGTGTGGCTGTGTGCGGCCTGCGTGTAGCTGTGTGCGGCCTGCGTGTAGCTCTGTGCGATCTACGTGTAGCTCTGTGCGATCTACGTGTAGCTCTGTGCGGCAGGGACAGTATAGGACGATGTGACGCGTCTTGTTCAAGTTTTATCTACTGACGTAGTACATGTCCGGTATTTTGTGAAACTTTACATTTGAGCTGTTATTCGTATTGTTTGTTGTTGTGTATGTATCTGACATCAGCGTTTTCATAAGTTTCATAAGTGATTGATCTGTATTCTGTATTCCTATGGGATAGACAAATATACATATATATATATTGTTGGTTAAATAATTATTTTTTAAAATATTGATTTCTATATAAGAAGAAAACTGTAATCAGCATTCATTCATTCATTGAATTAGCAAACTTAAAAAATTAAAACTCAACATTAAGTCTGTCTCCGTAGGTCTCATGAAAAGTGTGTGTGTTTCTGTCTCCGTGGGGCTCATGAAGAGCGTGCGTGTTTCTGTCTTCGTGGGTCTCTTGAAGACTGTGTGTGTTTCTGTGTGTGATGAACAGACAGCTTGAAAGGAACAGATAAGAGACAGTAGTCTGGTCGCACAAGCTCTCGGTAATTGCTTTTTCATTCACTGAAACAGTCACACACACACGTCAAGTAAGATTTTTTAATTCATAAGCTTATTCAACTTGTGTTTCATGTGTTAGCCCTTATCTTTGCTAAGGAAATACCAAGAATCCATGCAGGTCACCCACAGGGAGAAGTCTTTGTGTTGTGTTATTAACATTGTATGGTTTCTTCTCTATGTTTAATCAATAACGGACGCAGAGTCTTCAATATCCCTGGCATCTGACTTCAATAACCCTTGAATTCATTTCACGTCAAAGAAGCCTCACTCACACCTTGTGATGTTTGCTTCCATCCTTAAATTTAAGCGTACAACCTTGTGTAAAACAACGTCTTCTTTCTCTTTTCCATCATCCGGGATCCTGGCCTTCAAATATCTGTCGACGTGCAGCAGGCAAATCGACCTTTGTTGCGCGTCAATTTGCACTTTTTGGGTCGAGTGTGTAGTGGAGAGTGTGAAAGGAAAGAAAAAAGTGCAGACAGAAGGCAAAGGAGCGGACGGACAAATGGATTGAATGATTAAATGATTGATTGACATGCTGCTTGCGAAGGACTTAGTGCATTTGTTTTCACAGCCCTTTTTGGATCCATTCTTAAACAGAAAAACGGGAAAATGAAGCCCAGCGAGCAAACAGCCATACAAGAAATGCTAATCATGACAAGCATAGATTTTAGTCTTTAAACAAGGCTGTCATTAGGTGACAAACCTTGAACATTTTATGGTAGTTTTTTCTATTTCTGGACATGCTCTCCAGAGAATTTTTCTCTCTCACTCTCTCCGGTTTGCTAACACCATTTGCTTGTAAATCGATACCCTATTGACCGCTTCTGTGGCTTAGTTAATTTCACAACACTATTGTAAGCAAAAACCTGTGGAGTTTTTTTTTAACATACATCAGCTTGATCTTTGAAAGCTACTTATATGCGCATGCATCGGAAACCTGGTTGGCAAATTGTTTTCAGAAACGTACCTTTAATCAGACAATGTGTAATAGCAGTGTAAATTACCTTTATTAAAATACTTTCATGGTTTTGATGCATAAATCACAGAAAGATTGAAATTTCTACTGCAGAGTGAGACAGATAAAGTAGACTACCTAGAACTGTCGGATGTGCAAAAGCACAATGAGTCGGTGTTTTGTTGGGTTTTTAAAAGCGATAATAAATATAATCACATTTTTGTTGTTTCTTTCCTTCCTTTCATTCATCGTTTTATGCCTCAGAATGGACTTCTGCATATAGAGACACCCTCAACCAAAGTTATAGGCCGACTGGAAATAGTAACCTGTGAAACTGTGAACTCGCTTCAGCTGCGAGCAAAGATAACGGTATCAATGCATCACGCGGCGAAGCTAACGTTGGAGGGGGAGGGGGTATTTGTTGCTTAACATCCCGCCGCAAACGAGGTGCGTATCAGGACGGTGTTGATTACAAGTTAACGTGCTGACACACTGGGACTGGTGTCACAACACAGGCTTCAGTCCTACCCAGTTACATTGTACTGACACCGGGCCAACCAGTCCTAGTACTGTTCCCTGTAGTGTCAGGCATCTGGCAGGGCAGCTACTAGATTGACAGGTTTTAAGTCTTAGGTGCGACTCGGCCGGGGTGCGAACCACCGACCTCTCGCCTCGGAAGCGAGGCCGTCAAGCTTACGCTGGGAAAAGCTTGTCTCACAAACTGGTCGCAACCTTCTAGTGCAGCATAAACCCGAGGTGCCGGCCTGAATGTGTCTCTTTGGTTTGTCCGGGGCAATAAATTCTTAAAGCATAGATTTGCCTCTCGTGCTGTAACTGCAGGCCATGTCGCCGCATGTCGTAGCTGTGGATCAAAGATATATGTCTGTCTGGCAGTAACTTGTAGCCGACCCTTGGCATGCTGTAAATTTAAGTCCGTCGAACCAGATTGCATTTAAACGAATAAAACTATCCCAGACGTTTACTGTTACAAAGCTCTGCAGGTTTTTGCCTACACAAATCTTTTGCAAGTCTTTACTTGCGATAAAATATGTAAACGTTTATTTACACCGCATTCCTGTTGAAGCTCCCGTGCCCTAACCAGCTTTGCCTATAGGCTAATGTATTAAAAGTTCATCTTGCTACGGAAGACATATTTAAACCAACGCTTCCGACTTCTTTCAAACAGTTCCATGCAAGGCTAAGACAAGCCCTAATCCCTCCTAAAAAAAACAAGATATGCAGTTTTGAAAAAGAAACTGCTGAAGATTTAAATATTATATAAATCACAGTAATAAAACACCCCACCACCATCCAGCCCACACAGATATTATATCATGTCACACTAGCCCCCACAGGCATGCTTCCAAAGCTTTTGAGAACATGGAACCTTCTACCGGAAAATTTGTAGATTGCGCCCTTCGGCTCTGTACTTCATTTTGTAGGATTTTTTGTTTTTGGCCAGAAGGCTGCATCACAGTGCAGATTATGTCATGCGCGTGAAAGACTGCTCCCTCGTGACCTTGCAACCGTCTGTTGTTAACCCATTATCCTTCTGTCTCGGTAGACCCAGGTCTGTAACACGTGACCTGTCATGATGGAAATGGATGACTCTGTCACACCGTTTCCTTGTTCTGAAATTGTATTGCTTCATGACAGAAAGGTGACATGCGACGACACGGAGGAACCTTAGTAACGTCTCTGGTTTTGCTCAGAGGGAAAACGCGCATGTATTGACAGTTTCTCACAGTGGATGTTTCACGAGCGATGCATATTTTTAAGAGGCCAGTGTCATTTGAAACTCTAGGTGGACCTTGCAAAGGTTTCTTTCTTTGTTTATGTACATTGTCTTCCATCTTAGGGACCAGAACGCTATCGTGAAGCTGTGGGGTGGTTACCGACAGTGGTACCATAAGACAGGACCCCGTTTGGAAAAAAGCTGTCTTTCCTGGGAACATGGCACAGCATTTATCGTATCACCATTTGCTCGAGATACACGTATGTTTTTCTTTGTGTAAGCGTATGTGTTCGTCCAGTGTACTGTGCACATTTTCCAGGCTTCGAAGTGTGCGAGCCTTTACAATCTTCGAGTCTCCCCACCAATGTGCGTTTCTATTTCGCCTTGTGCCACTTCCACATTTCCGCTGTTGGTGATTATCACGGGTATTTTATCAGAACGTTTTACGGACCTCTTGCCGGTGTTAACATGGCCTCTAACAAAAACCACGAACAGAGGAAGCAGCCTCACGTAGCTCCAATTATTGCTCTCCATAACAAATTCCTTCCACCGTCGGCCATCGCATGGCGTGGTTAGCAATCAGTAATCCCATCCTCTTAAAATATCGGGTTGCAGTTAGACAATGATGGAGAACATATCGCATGACCTTGCTAGAAGACAGCAATGCCAGCATGGACAAAACTAGCTGGTGTTGCTGCTGGGAATTTGTGCTAAATTTTATGTTTTATTTTCCGCCACAGAACGTCTGTTACAAACCACCTTCTGCAGTGCTTGTCATAGCTCCCCTTATTTCCGTCTTTTTTGCAAGGGAGACAACAAAAGCAGGATCGAGGAGATAAGCAAGCTGTTGCTGTCAAAAGAAAGCAGGAAACATATCGACTGAACTATGGCCAATTCAAGCACTAATGCAGAAATGCTTTGCACGTTTTGCAATAATTAGTGCTGATTTATTATGCCGAGATTTGGCTAAATCTTTTGGGCATATGAAACTTCCTACTTTAATTTATGGAACCAAATGGTTTGTTCACGATTTCTCGATCGAAATGATTAAATAAAACCTCTTATGCTTATTTGCAAACTGGGTTTTTACCACCTACAAACTGTCTTCGCTTGGTCGCATTGTCTGACGGTCACCTAAGAGGCAGTTTGAAGGCGTGGGAGCAGGAAGACCACACATTTCTGACGTGCCGCCAGCAAAATACTGGATACAGTGCGGGGACTGAGCGTGCCCACGTGCATTCAGCGAGCACTAGAAATATTGGGTGACAGGCACCAAGGCTACCAAAGACGACTGCTAAGTTTGCGCGGGCTTTTGCGTCGGTAATATTTCCTTTTTGCCTCGCAGATGAAATCTCCTCCAAAGATCGATTACAGATCGAAGGCACGTGTTCATGCTGGGCTGGTGTCAGTCTGTGTGAAGTACTGCATCATGTTTGCATGGGAGGTCCTTTTTTTAAAAAAAATTCTCTTATGGCTCAAAAAAAGTTTAATCATCCCAAAGCTTCAAGATGCCGCTGTGCTAGGCAGCGAAATCTCCTATAGATGGCAGACAGGTTTAGTGCACGGAGTTAAATATAACTGGAGCGCGCATGGGTCACAGGAAGCCATTTTACGGGGATTAGTGTCACAAGCGATCTACGCTTTATCTACAATAACCACGTGTTTTATCTGATCAAAACAGTAGCATGTGCCTACTGCACGGTACTCGTGCATCATCTGGTGAGAAAACACCACGGAAGAATAATCGGCCATTAACAATGTCTAAAATTATTGTCTTCAAACACCAGTGTTTAACTGGTTCAGTGTACCTAAAGCAACAACAACAAAAAAGTCCGCATTGTCCACCGACAAGTTGTGATAGAAATGGCTTCTTTTTAGCTCCATAAAACATTAAAACACTACTTTCTTAGAATTGAAATAATACATACTAGACACCTTGCTCGTTTGCCAAGCTACCTTCATCGAAATCATAGTTGTCATCAAGCGAAACCGAAGATTGAAGGGGCCTGGATAGCTCAGTTGGGAGAGCTGCGGACTAGCAGATGGAGGTTGCTGGTTCGAACCCTGGTATGGCCAAGGATTATTTCCTGGAGTTGAAACATTGTGCAAACTCCACTCGGCCATCTCCCCGCACATTTAACTGTCTGTCCGCACTGACCATCTTACTGCAGCCATCAGTCTGATGGTTCTTTCAGTCCATAGTTTAGTAAAAGGACCCCTTCCCCCATAGTGCGAAATCACCGCGAGGTGGAAGCACTGTCCCTCTAAATCACCACCACCACCGAAGATTGATCTCAGCCCAGGGAGCTTGCAGAAGATCAGATAGAAAGTCAAAGCTGCTGAAAATGTGATTGTCCTCCACAGCCTGTGACTGGAAGGGCGGAGATGAATTTAGAAATTGATCTCTGCCTCTGTCCAGCCCTCTCCCCGTCTGCACGTACCCACGGAGCTGAAAATAGTGTCATTGCCCGCCTGTAATTATTAATGTTGTCATGGGGTTTGCGTGTCCCCTTAAGGCGTCGTCCTTGCGCTCGCTCCGCAGGACCGTCGTTATGATGACGACATGTGCGTAGGTGGAGACTGTTATCGCTGTATTACTTACTACTCTTATATTCTTATCTCACAGCACACGAGCCCCCATCCACCTACAATGTCCCCACAACACAAGGAATGACAAGACTCCGTAACACAGTGAAAGAAAAGAGAATATTATTTACAGATACCGAGTATTTACAAAATGAATAGCAATCTTAGCTCATTAAAGGAATATGGCTCCCGACTTTATATCTGCCTAGCTAACATGCCTTTCATGCCATCTGTTGCTTTACTATCATGACAATGAAGACGTGCACACACACACACACACCCGTGTTTGTAGTTAATCTGCGAACCGATGCATGTCCATATGCATGACCCATCACATAATGGAATTATGCTACAAAAATAACAAATATATTAATTTGCTGCAAAGGAGATTTCTTTATTTTTCACCGCCAAGTACTAAGTAGGATTACCTCCCTTACCCTGTCTTACAGTGTTATGGTTGCACATGTGTTTAATACTTTCTTACTTTTCTTTCTCCACATATTTCGTCAACGGGAAATGGGAGCCTGGTGGATTTTTTCCCTTTCCTTTTATCCTTTTTTCTTTCCTTTTTTAATGTTGATTTTAGTCTTAGTCTTTCTTCAGTTTTTCGCGTTTTGCTGATCTAAATGCAAAGCAGTGAACCAGACCCAAAAAAGCGGAAAGGGAACACGCAAGGGATGCTGCTTTCCAGGTTCCAGACAGTTCATCTCTAGCTTGTAATACATTGTGAAGGAAAGTCTGTTTCTTTCTCGTCTTTCAGTTAGTTCTTTTCTTTTTTTTCCAAAACGTATTCTCGTGTTACACGCATAATTTTTAACTCCGGGATGTAATCCTTGACCTCTGCTGAATTCGTACCCGCGACTTTCCATATGCAGAAGTATAATGCGCGCTATCCATGATTCCGTTTAACCAGAAGCGCAATGAAACCACACAGGCTAATGATATCACTGGTATGGCTACTCTGTCCGCACAGACTGGAAACTTTTCATCTAGGCGGGAGGGGGATCGACAAAACCCCCCTCTCCCAGTACATTTTGTCAGTCTAAGGCCGAAACTGAATCGGACACACTGTTGTTAAGCAGAATCCTAGGCATTTTTGCCTGAAATTGTCGGACACTAATGGCTTGTCTACTGCATGGCCACGAGGGAAACCTCCCTCTCGGACCCCGTCTAGACAAGCAAAGCGCAGTCGATTAACTAGAGACTTTAGAAAGAATCGGCCATTTCGTGATGGCGAATGAACTGTCGAAATGCTGACTGTGCACATCTCGTCTAACCGGCTTTGTTGACACACATTCTATCCCGCTCTATTCTATTCCTCTGTGTCTCCCTCCCCTCATAGCGATCCCAACCTTTCTTTCCTCGTCCTCCATTTTTCTTTCTCTCTTTTCATTCCTTACCATTTCCTCTCTTTCTGTCTGTCTCCCTCTGTTTCAATTATATTCTGCGTCAATCCCTCTCTCCCATGCGCATCCAATATCTATGCCATCAACTTGCTTTTTATCTAATATTTTAATATTTTCCACATAGAAAACCTGTTTTAATTTACTCTCCTGTAATTCACCTGCACCACATAAGAACACGTATTAAGAGGAATGATCTTTCATGGGCATTCTTTAAAAAGGCAGCACTGACGTCTAGCATTTTATGGCAGCCTCGTCTTCGAGATTAAGTTTCCTGACCTTTCTGACCGCTCAGTGCTTTGCTTCACAAACATCTTTCCCCTGCGCATGCGCTGTACACGTGCTTGTAGAGGAAAAGTGCACGTCGCTTGGATGTGAGAACAGACTACGATTTTTGCGCTAAACCTCTGTCTTGAATTGAGTTTTTGCTGAGTATAATTTATGTTTATTTTGCAAACATTGCTTTCGGTTTGTGAGCAATATTTAGACTTACTCTGATGCCGTCTACTCTCGTGTCTGCTCACTTCAACAAACATCTCGTGTTGCTTATTCCCACTCTCTCCAAAACATATTCCTTCCGACAGTGTGTTTTTTTACTGAAAGTGAGGAACAATTTTTACCGAATGACGGGTGATGCAGAAAATGGTGCTGCTTTGAAGCCACCTTTTCTTTGACCACATTCAGTCAAACCAAAAGCACTCGAGTTCTGCAAGCTTCCAATATTGCTCGTGCTCCTTATCGTCGGCAGCCGCTGGGGCAGCCTCCTGGGGCGGAGGATACACCAGTCAGTGACACAGGGAGGCAGTGACGTGGGTAAGTATCGCCTCCGTGACGTGGTCAGCTAGAGCAGGGCCCGTCTCCTTGGTGTCATGGAACTTTCAGGTTACGTAATCCAATCTGCAGGGATAACTGCGAATGGCCTGGGCAGCGCTATGTAAATGCCGATAAAGGGTTTTGCGGCGTCTGGAATTCATCTCTTTTAGGCCCAGTTTCATCCAGATTGGTCTTTTCGTGTGCGTGTGTGCATGCGTGCGTGTGTGTGCGTGCGTGCGTGTGTGTGTGAGAGAGAGAGGAGAGAGAGACTTTTCGTGTTGTGCCTAGATGTAAGGGTACAAAGTAAAAATAAATACTTTGATTTTGTCTTAGCAAAAACATATTCTGTGATCACTATTGGGATGATGGATGTGTCTGTGTATGTATGTGTATGTGTGTATGTGTGTATGTGTGTGTATGTGTGTGTATGTATGTGTATGTGTGTATGTATGTGTATGTGTATGTATGTGTATGTGTATGTGTATGTGTATGTATGTGTATGTATGTGTATGTATGTGTATGTATGTGTATGTATGTGTATGTGTATGGGTGTGTATGTATGTATGTGTATGTATGTGTATGTATGTGTATGTATGTGTATTTGCATGTATGTGTATGTATGTGTATGTGTATGGGTGTGTATGTATGTATGTGTATGTGTGTGTATGTATGTGTATGTATGTGTATGTATGTGTATGTGTGTGTATGGGTGTGTATGTATGTGTATGTGTATACATTATGCAGGATGTAGGTAGGCTCGGAGTTCTTTCACTCATTCCTCCTGTGTTGCATGTACATCAATGTTTCATTCGTTTCTCAGTAATGTAGTCTTCTGTTCTTGTTTTATATTTGGTATAGTTTGTATTTGCTTGTATAGTTTGTATACTTTTGTACTGCGTACGTCTGTACATGCATACTAGTGGGTTAATACATGGACCGCGTTCACTGAACACGGTGATGCGTTCTGTAAATGAACTTAATAATAATAGCAATAATAATTTCGATATATATGTAAAGAAAGAAAAAATGAGCTCACCACGAGCTCATTACACATACATACGAAAACACCATCTTACACACATGCCCGCACACGCACACACGTACCCGCGCATTCACGTACAAACTCCCTTGAACGCACACACTAACATATGTTGAGCATATGTGTCGCTGCACCACGAAACCTGTTTACCTGTCTTAACTCGGAAATTGAATGTTTTGAGTTCACTATATTTTTGAAATCTATAATGTTTCCTGATCATTTTGATATAAGAACCATAGTCCTAGCTCGATTCGTCAGAGAGACACGGGCTGTTGAAGATCAGAATGTGGGTGGCAAACATTTTGAGAAAAAGGGCTCCAAAGTTTCAGCATGTAGTACTGTATCCATTTCCTTATCAACGGGGGCATATTCTTTCCAAAGTTCACAAAATTGCTGACAAGGGCAATAGAACGATACAAAACGAGGTGACGCATTCCGTAAAGTCCTTTCGTAAAAAGACAAATTTGCGTCCTAGTTTCCCACGTGACCGGGGCTCACAAATAAGGACGCACATTAAGAAAACCTTTGGATAATGAATACCACGTCCTGCCCTGCAAAAGTGCAATGAATCCGGCAGCTCTAAGCAGAAGTGGAAAGATGCATTTACTCATTACCTCACTGAGGCGCATGCCCGCAGGTGAATACATACATACACGTGCTACACACACGCGCTACACGCGCGCGCTTCTTCATGCATACATAGTGCGTCCATTTTCTGTGTCCAGCATTGCGAGGCACACGCCATAGTGTCGGGCTCGGGTGATTTCGCCGTTCTATCACATCGTCATTGAAGCCCAAAGAGTTTCCGCCCTTGAGCTGCAATTATCACGGGTATGTCTGGGATAGCCGAGACGCTTGTGTGAGACAGCGCGCATACATGCAACTATGGCTCCATCGCTCCAGGTGCTTTGTAATCTGTCTTCCTTCCTTGAATCCGTCCATCTATCGTTCTTTCTTTCTTTTCTTTTCTTCCCTTTCTTTTTCTTTCTTTCTTGTACCCTTTATTATTTCTTTCTGTCTTTGTTTTTCTTTTTTAAATTTAGTTTTAATGTTTGATAGTTTTTATACCCACTAGCGGGCTACTGGCTGCTTTTTACTGGTGGGAAATGAAAGGAGAAGGTTCCCTGCCTTTTTGTTGGTTTGTTCGTTCGTTCGTTCGTTTAAAGTTTTACTTGTATTAATTGTATTTTTTGTGCCGGAGGGAGCTAGACGCGCTAGGAGTGCCCCTTTCCTCCCCCCCCACCCGAAAACAGGCAAGATTTACCATTTTGTTTACATAAAACTTGCTGAAGTATCTGTGTCTTGTTTGCTTGTTTGTTTGTTTGTTGATCTTAAACAAAGACTGAACAAGTCTACTGAACTCCTAGGAAAGCATTTTTCCTTATTACCTTCTTCTCACCCCCTCCCCCTCCCCCTTGTGTTCCTTCTATAAAACCTTCAGCGATTGGACGCCCAGTACGCCCCCCTCCCAGGCAGAAAAAGTAAAGAGGGAGTACGGGGGGAGGGACAGAGGGGGAAGAGAGGGCAGAACAAAGGAAGAACCGGCAGGAGGCCAACACCTAAGTGCGGAAAATGACAAAAACGCATGACTTCTTTGTCGCGCAGGGGCTCGCATACGTGTGTCTCTGTGATCCAATTTCCTGCTGCCGGCACAGGTCTACAACACGCGTTAAAAATTTAAAGCCATTTCTTAGAGCAGGACATACGGCTGGTGAGATAGGTTCCCGTTTCACCACGTGTCTCCTAATGTTTCTACAAAACGCCAAAGTTTGCAAGAGCGATTTTCGTTTTTAAAATGAAAGTTGTATCTAACTTCCTCGCACTCGTCTGACAAACACCTGCACGCAAAGAGCTGCTTACAAGTATTCTCCAAAGCTGCTTACAGTAGATTGGTTTCTTTTATCTAAAAAAAACTGGAAATGAATTTTCTGAAGATTTTCTTTTATCTTGTAGGTATGGCCTTAGAAAAAAAATAAGATGACAGGATCTGTCTCAGAAGCTCAGTCAAAAGTGTCCACAATTGCGAAAATGAAAAACAATGTCTTTTTAAAACTAAAAATAGCATTGTTGTGTATTTGGGAGATGAAGAAGAAATATCTCCGATAGATTTTTAATAATTTTTCCGCAGTTGTATTTGCCTTGACATTTTTTCGAACGTAGCTGTTTGCGGTGTGGTGATGTTAAGAAAGTACACACGTGTAGTACGTCACGTTTCACATTTAGAGCAGTCGCTCAGCATAGCCTGCAAACAAAACACATCTGCACACCTAAGATTGAAACTCCGACTCTGTAAATGTTCGTATTAAGCCGAATAATACCTTTCGAAAATATGGCGATCGAGATTTGCAGAAAATAAATACAGCGTTCCTGCAGTGGAAGATCCTTGCATTAGAACTGCTTCTCATTTACACATATCTGAGATGACAGAAATTTACCAGCAGCACTTTTTTTTAAAATTATGACAATATGCTCAATTTGTCTCTGATTGCATGGTGTCCGCAGAGATATGTCTCTAAAGACTAAGTAGTTTTATTAATTTCAAGGAATTTTAAACATAATTTTATTAAATTCTCAGTTCGTTTGCGATTAATATCTATTTAAAATGTCAGAAAATGATAGAACTGAAAATCAGTTTGACTATTTTTGTTTCTCCTTTCTTCAGAGCGATATCCGTGTCACGTTTTGAACCAAGACAGGTCCTCAACTTCGTCTGTCATCATCGGTGTCTGTGTCCACGGTTCTGGCGCGCGCTGTCAGACATCCATTAGTGTTACAAAACTGTCTGGGATATTGGCAGACTGCGAACTATGGTCATCTGTACTGACTACCCAACAGCCTGCAATTTTATAAGTTTAGTTCCATCTACTTCATCGTTCAGGTTCTTTCAGATAGTGTCAGTTGCAGCTTTTCACTGGCGTGAGACTCCACAGCACGCGCTGCTTGTTATCCCAGATGAAGCAAATCAAACCTTTCCTCGATTCTCATCACTCTGCTGCATGCATCTGTCTCTGTCAGTGTTGACTGCAGATTTTCTACTCTCTAGCTGAGTTGTTTGGGGTTTTGGGTGATCATTCTTCTGTTTATTTCTCGGTACCCAGATGTTCCCCTCCTCATCCTAACAGTTGGCCCACTGCAGCATGTAACTGGTTTGATAACATTTAAATGTTCTGTTATTTCAAGTGATTAGTATTTCTTCTTTTTTTAACTTATCTTTTAAGTTACTAGAAAAACGACGGATCGACACACAAGCAGGCAGGCAGTTAAACAGGTAGGCAGACAGACAGACAGATAAGCAGGCAGGCAGACAGGCTGGCAGGTAGGCAGGCAGGCAAACAAAGCTAGATAGACAGACAGACACCAAGGCACGCACAGACAGAAAGACATGCATGCAGGCAGACAGACAGACAGACAGACCGGCAGACCGCAGGTGGTACTGACTGCGTTTTCCTATTGCTGTATACTGGAACACGTAAAACCCCACAGAAAAATCCCAAACAAATAAAAGAAACAATATTTTTGGTTAAAGGAACAGGTTTTCCTTGGGAAAAAATATCATCATCTGGACTGAAACCTGTAATGATGTTCTGTATGGCGGCAAGCTTTGATCTGTGACTGCTAGCCGGACAAACACAGTCTCTTGCATTCTGGCTCGTCATCTATCACAATATGTATAAGTCGATCTGTTTTCTGTAACTCCTAGCGCTTTTTGGTTCTTGTTGCTCTTTTTTCAGAGAAGAGATAACCAGAGCTTGTTTTCTTTATTCTTTTAATTAGCACTACTTTGGTTGGTATTGTCTTGTATTGTAACGTTAAAGTCCGATAAACAGCAGGCAGCTCTCAGTCACGCAAAGCAGCAGAGGAAATTAAGGTTCAATCACGAATACAGACAGGGAGTTAAAGCGCAGGCCGGATGAGAGAGAGAGACAGAGACTAAAGAGGATTACGGGTTTTTACCTTTGATAAGCCTTGCTTACCGTCTTTGTTGTACTTCCTTTTATGCGAAATCCAAGTATCAGAAGATTTCAAGGTAGCGATGGAGACTTCGAGTGGGTTTATAGAAATTTCTTCTAGCTGCATTTGTTAGCCTCTGTTGCAGAATCATCGTCTGTTTCTGAGAATGTCTTACAACATAAATAGGGTTTTATTCGTATAGATGGAGCGCCCGTGCGTACCCGTGCGAGCGGACGCACACACACACACACACAAAACACACACATACGCACCCACTACACCCACGCACACACAGAGACTAAAAACAAACTAAATCTTCCTGAACTAGTGCTTGTTTTGTATTTCTTTGAACTTTAAATGCGCAGTGTTACACCAGTGGGGACTGTATATACTTTTCACAAACTCAAGTGAGCCAGTACTGTTGCTTCTAGCATAATTGTATTAACACTCCAAATACCGTCACCTTTAGACGGTTCTCTTAATAAGTATGTTGCCAGAACGTTCGTATTTCAAAACAGTAAGACCTTTAAGTCTCGGGTTTAGAACCTCCGTACATACACTGCATTGTGCCAGCTTAATCCGGTCCCCTTCGCACTTCTTTTCTCTGACCTTATTGCTCTGTGACGTATAAAATAATAACAAACGCCTCTGTTTCATTGGATAGACGCCTATATGTGCTTTTGAAGGCTTCGTTTCACTTCCTGTAACGGCAAAACTTTAGAAGAAACCCAGCTCATTGTCCTCCCATGTTGGAAAACTAAATGCACAAAGTTCTGAAATTTATAAACACGTATTTTAGTTTACATAGTTTTCACCGATATTTACAAAATACAATAAGTGTATAATTACGCTAGAAGAACAAGTGTCAACTTACAAAATCTTTATGATCTACCACCATGGATTTATATATTAAAAAACTGCATATGAGGAGGACTTTCGATTGTCGGGGAGTCATGCAGTTAATTTCTGTTACAGCGCGAAAATGTACGTTATCGCAAAAAGGAACCGAATATGCGTAAATGTTGTTTGTAACCAGCGTCGAATGTAGACTTTTGAAATTGCGTCGTTAGCTCTCGTTCTGGCGTTACGTTCTCGTCCTTTTACACTATTTTACCGAACTGGTCGAAGGGGACTCGCTACGGAACTGTCGCGCAAGAACAATTTCTTTAGGGGATGCTTCGTGACGCAATTAGAAGTTACACGATCGTGTCTGCTCCCAGAAACTTCTGACCTAACAAGCTCCGAATGTGCACTTATCTTGGTACATATCTCTTTTGCCTTGACGAAGGATTTTGTTCCGGTTCGATTTGCGACTGAATAAAACGTGGTTCTCGTCAGATTGGTCAGGGAGCAAAACTGCGGGTTCTCTCGCACAGGGGAGGAAACTGAATGATGTGAGTTGTCGACCATCACGTCATACATGTTCAGAGTTGTCTCCCATCGCCAGCGTTGTGATGTGGAACGTGTTTACATTCAGATGTTCCTGCGAGCACGCGAACGCGTAAGTTATATCTCCCACCCGGGTGTGGATGCCACCCTGATTGACTTCTTGTACGGGTGGTATTGTTAGTCCGCCAGAATAAACTACGACTTTTCCAGAGATTCTACGACAGACAAAACGCGAGTGTTCCTGCTTGCATTGTGATGTGTGGTGTGAGACAACATGCATGTGTGCATGGTCATAAGTATGGGTACGTGTGTGCGCGGTGTTTGTCGGCGGCTTGGGAGGGAGGGGTGTTTGGGAAGAGGTGTATGTTGCAAAGTTATCGTTGCAACTGCTACGTGTGTGAGTACATCAAGTCAGTAATTTCGTCTTTCGTGCATTCTGATTTGTCAGCTATGGTGCAAGAAAGATCAAGTAAATAAAACGATAAAATCAACAAAGCATGATCAACATGTGTAAAAAAACTTTATTCAAAAGGGATTCCAGCAGCTGTGGAAATGGGGATAACAGAACAAACTGAGAAAACGCCGTCAGTGTGACATGGCGGTGACATTAGACATGTTTCACAAGCAAAGCGAGCAGAAACCAGCCCGTCTAGTCTGGTGCAACGCTGTCCACACACGACCTGGTCTCTCTAGGCACTGATCGTACAGTAGTGTTGTGGTTACCACCAAAGATAAAACTGTGCTGACGATAAGCAGTTTAGTTCCCACGGTCTACTCACCCCTCCCCTCCCCCAATACCTTTCTGGCAGAAAAGGGTAAGAATACAGATATCATTGCGAACTTTTATAAATTTAAACGCAATTTAAAGAGAAATAGATTTTTTAAGTATGAATAAAGCTAAAAATTATTATTTTAGAGACTTTTGTCGATTGAGGTAGGTCTTATAAAGCTATAAGCGGCGGAGAGAGGTGGGCAGACTGAAAGAAAATGACTAAGAGTTACTGGGTTTTGATATGTTGAACAGGTCGGGTGTGAGACAATGTTAACGGTGGTGGTGGTGGTGGTGGTGGTGGTGGTGGTGGTGGTGGTGGTGGTGGTGGTGGGGAAGCCGCATTAGGCCGCAGCTGCATTTCATTGTTCCGAGGAATGGGCGTGTCAAGTTATCAGACGCTGCGTTTATATTCAAAAATGGAAAATGAAAAGAAAAATTGACAGGTAAAAATTATATTTGTAAGTTTGGCCAGCTCATGTAGCCAAACAGGTCTGACAGCATGATTAAACCATAAAAGGCATGTAATCTATTTTTATAGCCGGAAGAAGTCCGACTACATCTGGAATGTTTGAAATAATCTGGAAAGTCAGAAAATCTATATGCTTAACATCGGTTTCCCCCACCCCCGTGCCTACTTTGCGTATTATTATCCCATCCAACCCATAGAACCAACGGGGATGGGGGGGGGAGGCGAAATTGGCGACTCACATGGTTTTACTCACGTGGCTTAAATCCCGAAAGAAGAAAATGGAGCTGCCAGATTCACTGAACACGGTTGATTTACAGTGCGGCAGACCCGCGTCACTACTGATCTTTATCAAAGGGCGTTTATAAAGCGCAAACATCTAAGAAAACTTCAACAGGTCAGCTTCACTATGTCTTAAGAGGTTTTTGCGGGGGG
>SMGT01014778.1:196663-219613 GCA_004794575.1 Lanistes nyassanus | reverse complement strand
GGGGGGGGGTTACTACTCCCGCGCCGTTCCATGGGTACGCCTAATAGAAAGAAATGGGTCTTTTTTTAAATGGAATCATAATAAACAGCTTATACGATAGTAAACGAAATATATTTTCTGACACTGTCGTTATATCTTTCCTCCTAAAACATATTCGTTTCTTTGCCTGAACTTATCTTTCTCTCCTTTCGCGCTTTCATCTCTTTCTCGCCTACATTCTGAAATCCTTTCGGCAATAAATTTGTAAAGCTGCAATCCCTGCTTTTGACAATGGAAATACATTAGAGAAAAACACAAAATCCCCAAAATGCGGACCCAAAAAATATGCATTATCAAAGTTCATCAGAACTTAGAAAATATTGCACGTGGCTGGTTATGAAAGCAAGAGTGTACCTTCAGATCACTTCCCGTTCATTCTGTGAGCGACTGCCTCCTTGCTGGTTTAGGTGGGTCATTCAAAGCGAATGACTTGTCGCATGTGTCACAGTGGATATACGTTGTTCACAGGATTATTATATTATCCTGTTGTCTTTGATTCAGACTTCCGAACAGCAGGAAGTGACAGTGCCAACCAGAAAAAAAATGGAAGAGGATCCAGTTTAAGTGCAACAAGTTTTGAAGTCTCCCAAACTTTGATGCACGATATTTTTTCCCAACTGGGAACGTTGGAGACTTCAGGAAGGCTGGCATCAGCAGCCGGATTACTTGTTTCCAGCAACCTAGAGCAGTGACATAACTATCAGTGGATGTTTTGTGAAATCATTTCTCCTCATGGCATTGTATGACTCAAGCTGCTGTGTTTTTCTGCTGCAAGGAACCGACATCGTCTGTGAGACGATCTCTGAAGCGCTGCACAAGGTAGATGGAAACGGACTTCAAGAAACCCGAAGCCAGTGTCCATGGGGTCGAGCAAATAAGGAAAAGGACTGTTGTTCGTTCACTTATCGCGGATACCAGAACGTCTGTCCTCATCGCAGTTCTTGTTTTTAAAAAGTCTATTCTACTCAGTTTCTCATTTTCATGTTGTGCTCGCAGTTCTTGGGAAAACGTGTTTATGCTACTGACACTTCTCATGAAACATTTTTATGTTTATCGCATCCGTGGGTGATGATGAATGTGTAAAGCCCAGACTCATCAAAGATGGTGGTGGCTTTGTCTTGACAGTGAAAAGTCACTTATTAAAATCAATTATTTGCCTGTCGCGCGTGCCTACAGGAAATACTTAAGCTTACTATTACTGGAGACTGTAGGCACTATATTACTCCGGTCTGAGAGGCTGACGAAACAGTTTGTTTGGAAAGAATACTACACGCAGCGACCTCATTTCCTTTTTTAAAAAGTGATAGCGTTTGTGGGGAAATGTGTGAAAGTTCCAAAGGTATAACTTTCGTAACTTTCCTTGGTCACTTTTCATTCCGATTTTCAATCCTAGTCAGGTGACTTCTCCCGCTGGTTGCACCTGCGGGAGTGAGACGCTGGTCAAATTCCGTATTCCGCTTTCAGCTGCCGCTCACGGTCGCCGTCACAGACCTTCTGCGGCTGTCGCACCATGTAGAAATTGCCCAGATGCACCCGGTTACTCTCCCGCTGGACACTTTCCATCCACGGGCTGTTCTTCAGCCTGTTGAGGGTGAACCTGGCGGAAGACGAATGTGACGTCACAAAAACTACCCGGTACAGATAGAAAGGAACTGTGACGTCACAAAAACTACCCGGTACAGATAGAAAGGAACTGTGACGTCACAGACTACCCCACGTCATTTCAAATGTTTCGGAAGGTTACTAGAACTCAGTAACCATGGGAAACGCTTGTCTATAAAATGTGGTCGGTTATGAATGGTTTCAGCGATTTTTCAGTGGCGGCTATGATGCTCACAAGTACACAAGTTCTTTCTAATAACAATTGCCGAATAACCCCTGAATTAATGATCGGAACTTTTTAAAGTACTTTTTACAGCTTTGCGTAGGCAACAAACAAATGTGTGGGATGAGAAACAGAAGACAACCAATCAAAAAAAAACTACCCAAGCCAGATTGGCGAACAGACAAACAAACCAACGGATGGACGGACGGACGGACGGGCGAGTGGACAGAGATATTACGTTTACCTGTTGGCAGGAACTCTGGGTTGCCATGCATACAGACTTTAAACTACAAGTAAACAGACATACAGGCCGACAGACAGACAGACATATAGGCAGGCAGACACACAGACAGGCAGGCAGACAGACATACAGGCAGGCAGACACACAGACAGGCCGACAGACAGACATATAGGCAGGCAAAAAGACAGACATACAGGCACGCAGAAAGATATACAGACAGACAGACATACATACAGGCAGGCAGACACACAGACATACAGGCAGGCAGAAAGACAGACATACAGGCAGGCAGACACACAGACAGGCAGACAGACAGACATACAGGCAGGCAGAAAGACAGACATACAGGCAGGCAGAAAGACAGACATACAGGCAGGCAGAAAGACAGGCAGACAGGCAGACATACAGGCAGGCAGCTGGATTACGAAAGGTGGAAGAAACTGGAGGGAACAAGGAAGAGGGAGAAAGATGTGAAGAAAAGGGAGAGCTGGGAACCGGTGGAGGGTGGGGGGAGGCAGAGTGCATGACGGGCTGGGACCGGACTAAGCTGTTAAGGGCAACACCTGGCTGATGGAACGTAGGCAAGCATTCCTTTCAGCAGGTCCTTGAGTTCCTGCGTCAGGATGAGCACTTGCGGTTCCGGGAACTGCAGGGGCCGGAGCATGCGCGCCTCGCTGGCGTCTTTGATCTTGCCGTAGGGCAGACGCCCCACCGTCATAACGAACAGGACGGCACCCAGCGACCACAGGTCTCCGACACGAGGGTCGTACGGGGCTTTCAGGACGAGCTCTGGCGGCTGGAACAAAGGCAGGCACGTGCGCGCACACGCACACACACACATACACGCACACAAGCGCGCGCGCACGCAAACACACACACACACCCGCGCACACACACACGTATGCATATTTATCACGTAAGCACGCTAACATTATTTCGGTAAATCTCAATAGCTTGGTAGCGACTGTTTGTTCCTGGAGACGGCACACCAATAAATGGGCTGATTCAGAAGATAGATTATGCTGCTACGGTGAACTACTCATCTATCCATACTAACACGAAAGACTCGCTTGTGTATACCCTCCTCTGGTTTTTGTAGCCTTATACACGCTCAGATCACCAACAGGGTAGTCGCTAATTCTCTTTTCCCCCGTCTCTCTCTCTCTCTCTCTGTATGTGCGTGTGCCAGAGAGATTTCAGGGCATAAACGCACATTTTTGCGAGCTGATCGATGGTGTGGGGCACACATACGCCCGTTGGGTGTGTGTGACTGTTCTAAACGGAGCCATCTTACCAGGGCCTAACCTGGGCAATAGCAGCCAATCGTTCCATAAAGCGTGGCACGTGTTTTCCATTGCGATGCAGATCACCAGGCCCCGTATGCAAGTAAACTGTACCCTATGTACATTTATATGTAAATTTATACCCGAATCACTTATTTATTACCAATTAACCAGGGCAAAATAAGCTATTAAGTTTTCGTGCGTGTGAAATTCAGGGAGCTTACTCTAGAATATCCGCCATGACAGGAATGTCAGCATTTGGGTTGTCTTGCAGACAGGGTCGGAAAAATCAAGTGGAGAACTTTCCTGGTCCACAAAGAGAGCGCGACGTGGTGGGGGAAAATTGCGCGGTTTTTTGTTTGTCTGTCTGTCTGTCTGTCTGTCTGTCTGTCTGTCTGTCTGTCTGTCTGTCTGTCTGTCTATTTTACAGAGTTGTGCATTTAATTGATGACAGCAAGACAGGTACTTGGCGAAAAACAAAGTAATTTTAGAGAGTAATCACAACAATGTGAGATCGCTGATTACGTTTGAAAACCACAAAGGTCAGGTGTTTGCCTTGGAAACTCTAATTCATCAATCTGGTACCTGGCCACTGTGCTGCATCCTAAAACTGCGTACCACAAAGGGGGCACACACGTGATGAACGCAGAGATTGCTAATTTTGTCACCCAAAAAAACCTCTCCCAATTAAAGGCAAATTTTTCGGCAGGCAAGCTTCTAATTTTCTGTTGGTTGGGTTGAGGAGTGGGGGGGGGGATGTTTGTCTTGGGTTTAATACTCAGAAATCACGGATAGTACGCTTGGCATTTCCAGCAGTCTGAGGTAGACGCTAGATGTCTTTCATCGTGAGCTGTGTCCAGGTAACGACTCTTGAACTTTAAAACGTTAACTTTGAACACTTAAGGACGCGTGCACTGGGGATACACAGTCACACTTGGGACGCGTGCACTGGGGATACACAGACAGTCACATTAGCACGCATGAGATCCTTAAAAAACCGCACTCGTGCACAAACACATGAACATCATTTAAGGTATGTGCACTTCTCACACAATGCACTGTTTGCCCTTTGACGCTAGGATCTAACCCTAGTCCAGAGTGTATTTCATTCAATGTGACTTCAATGTCCACACTTTACGGCCCTGCTAGAGACTACAGGGGTTTTTTAAATGCGGGCTTTACAGAGCTCTGATATGCTATAATAAAGCAGTCTTTACAAAGTAGTCCATCCGTTTGAAGCAAAACATAATTTAAAAAAAATTCTGGGTTCGAATATTCTTTGCAGGCGCAGATTTTCACTAAAAGCTCGAGAAAAAGAGAAGTTCTTTTGGAGAGAAGTTCCATATCGAAATGACATCTTAATTGTACAATCTTTCGGGATAGAAAGGTCTTTGGGGAACACTGAAGAAAGCTTACTGTGCACAGTAAGACCTTTCTTGTGGAGTGGGAGAAAGGAGTTTGCATAGTCAAGCTCCCCGTCTCCTCTCTTTCCCCATTACCCCCACCCCCGCCCCACACACACTCTTCAAACACACACACCTTCTCTCTGTGTTCACTCGACATTATACTCTTTACGACTGTTTCAGCACGCTTGCATATCTTATCTCATCATAGCCGTATTGATGCAAGTTTTTTCCAAATAAGACATTTTCAAGGCATTACTTGACAGGTTTACCTGTAGTTACATAATTGTGTGTGTAATCTTAAAAGGGTAATAGAGAATGCCAAACAAAAATAAATGAATAAAAACAAAAGCATAAAGAACAAAAGCAAAAACTGTTCTCCTAGCCCGCTTATAAAAAGAAAAATCCCAGTCATTTTCCTGCTGTCCCGCCCATGTTCCACATCTACTGAAGCTAAGTCTTTTTCTTCTGGTTTCATTGTTGTCGTTTTTTCGTCGCTTTTGTGTCGTCCTGATGAAGGGGTAGTGCCCCGAAACATGTAGATTGTCTTTGTCATGTCTTAGCTTGGCCCAGTTCCCTTGTTTTAAATTTAAGAAAGGTTTTTCCTCCAAGCGGCAGTCACCTGTTTTTCTTATATATTAAAAATCCCTGAGTTAATGAAATTTTTTAATATGTTGGCTAGAAAACATGTTGGAACATCCCCGTCCCTTCGTTAGCAGGGTCTGGGTAAAATTACCTGTTCAACCTCCCTGCCCTCCTTCAAGCACTGCCTCCAGTAGCTAGCCCTATTAACACTTTCAAAATAACTGCTAATGAAACCCCATCAAAATCATTATCGATGATTTGAAGGCCGTCGGCCTTCAAAAATAATTACGAGCACACATAGAGGTCTAGTCTGTAATAGGCTTTGGAAGCTGTGACAGGTACGGCAGTGTGAGCATGCAGCTACCTGATAGCCCGGGGTCCCACAGCCGAAGTCCGCACACAGGGCGTCTCCAGTCCGGAAGTAAACAGAATGACCGAAGTCCGCCAGCTTCAAGGTGTTGTCGGCACTGACCAGGATGTTGGCCGGACACAGGTCACGGTGGGCCACACCTGCAGACAGAGAAACACTACAGCACTTCGCGTCATCGGAAATATCACTTTCAATGTGCTGCTGACACTGAACAAGGAATTAGGATCACATTCAGACAGAGAAACGACCTCGTCTACCCTGATCTGTAAAAGATTTAACAATATTTCATTGCTAGTTGATCTGGGAACAAAAGTATTCGGGAAGACTCCTTTCCTGACCAGAAAGCAGATCTTTAAATCTAGCATTTCGGAAAATGATAAATCCTTGATCGCTCTCCAAAGTTGGAAACAAAAAAATACCGTTCTCACAGATCAAATATTCTCTCACCATAGCAATCACACATCTAACAACAGAAATAAGCACACTAAATCAGTGTGCTGCGATGAACTATCCTGTTATAAATCTAACCTCGACTTTTAAATCATAACACCACAACCATAGGGTCTCTTACCCACAAGGTCTTACCTCGCCCCTACAGAGCAAAATCACTGCAAGGCGGAGGCACTCACACCACCCACCCACCCAGAGAGAGAGAGAGAGAGAGAGATGTATCAAGCGGAATCTGTGCAAAAAATGGGATGTGATCTGGAAATGACAAAACTTTCTTTATGAGGAAAATATGGCGGCATCATGATTTTCTTTAAGAAACAGGCAAACGCAGGATAAGTGTAGGAAAAAAGTGTCTGGTGGCTTACGCCTAACGTAAAGATGCAACGTGTACTGTTCACAGGAATTGAAAGATCGCCTACATTTTGACAGGCAGGTAACGGACACATGTGAAGTGCAAGAACGCTCCATCTGACCCCATACATTTGAATGCATCGTGTTTCATGCTATAACAGTGAACGTCAGTGTGTGTGAAAATCAATGCTGGCGGGTTCGTGCACACCACAGGAAGTAGCCACACGTGTTGTCATGAAGCCACTGTCAGCAAGGGTAAACTGTTTGGTGGCGGGTCCTTCATGGTTTGGGGAGGAGTGGGCATGCCCTACAGAACACCCCTGTACAATGTGCAAGGCAACCTGACTGGGGTGGTCTACAGAAATGACATGCTGCAGTCCCTCGCACTCCCTGCGCAGGACATTGGGATCAGGCGCCGTACTTCAGGATAACAATGCCCGACCACACAATTCCCTGCAGCAACAGCAAGGGACTGGCATGGACTGACCAGCTTATTCGCCGGACTGTAATCCGATCGAGAACCTGTGGGATGTTCTGGGCCGTCACCTGCAGACAAACCACCCAACGCCAGCTGTTCCCTTTGCTTCACCAGGAGTGGTAGACGATCCTGCAAATGACTGAAGACATTCGCTCACTCCATGCCACAGCGGTGCCTTGCTTGCATGTAGGCCAATGGAGGGCACGCGCGTTTTTGACATTGATTATTCTGTGCCGCACCTGCTCTGACTTTTGCATGCGTGGGTTGAATCCTTCACGACAGGGAATTTCGCTGTTGTAATGACAAAAATTCATTAAATATGTTGTTGGTCGTTACACTAATGTCTGCGATACACTTCAGCTTCATTGAGACCTCTGGTTTGTGTTTAAGCATAATGTAGCACTTTCAGTTTGCACAGGTCTTTCAGTTCTTTTGAGCAGTATACGAAAGTTTCCTTGTCCAACTCCGACGACCATCCGTACGGTACAAGAACTAGGAAATACTGTGTAATCAGCCATGCGGCCGGGTTTCAAAGATTAATGTTCTTTTTATTATTGTAGTTGTATATATTTTGTCTGTCGGAGGAAAAGGCAAAATTAGTGATAAAAGGAGGAGCAAAGGGACGATATTTAACAATAAGAAACCATGATAAATTTAAAGTGTACGAACATTCAGGGTGACAGACCGTCAGACCCCGGAAAATGCTACCTAATTTTCACTCTGACAAACATAATCAGAAACAGACGAAACCAGTTCTGTTAATTAGCTGGGTGTGTTAAAAAAAAATTTGGTCACAAATCGCTCACAAAAATAAAATTCTTGATTGAAACCAAGAAAAAGAAGATTTTTTTTCTGCCTCCAAAGTAAAAGTGATAGCATATAATGTATACAAGACTATTCTTGTTAAAGTCAAAACCGATTTAAACCTGAATTAACTGAGCTCTGTGTGTCTGGGTGAAAGGTGGAAATTGTAAAAGTTGTTGTCTCCGTGTAGTACGGTTTATATATTCAGCAGGTTTGGTGCAACTGTCGTTATATTGGTCTTATTTCCCCCTTCACATCCCCTCCCCCATTTTCGATGAGCTTCTGTCCGTTAAAGCCCAGCTCGGCGACCCACGGCATCAGGAGAAAACAAGATTCGTCTACCACTGGCCCAGTGTCGGAGCCGACAGACGCTATTGAAGAGATGCGCGTGGCGATCGCACGAGACCCGCAGCTATCGAAGCACGACGACTGGCTGAGTGCGGCGCCGTATCCCGGTAATGTTACACTTAGTGGACAATCAGGTGAGCTGATGAGCTGAGCACCAGGAGAATGCTTTAGGCTGTGCCCTTACTTACATCCGCCACGCAATGGCTGATCGTCCTTTCTGAACACGATGACATGATAGACGACGAAGAAAATGCGTAGATGATGGCCTCTTTATTTAGAACATAACAGGACAGATAAGAAAATGCCAGACTTTCAACGCTGAACATCAGGCGGCATTCACATGATTTATGGATGAGACTCAGAGAAGGTAATCATCGTTTCTTAATTAATCAAGCCCTTGTTTACGTCTCGCCGGACCCCTAAGGAATGATCGATCTTAAACGTATTTGGAATGTGGACATTAAGGTATCGTGAGTTTTGGTGGCCTTGACCTTCTGTCCGTGTAGAAATAACTTGTTACAAAATGTTTCAGACAGTGAAAGACACCTGAACCTAGAGACATCGATACATCGTCCCCATCCGTTTAATCATGCGCGCTGAAAACGGCAGACGATCTCTCTCTCTCTCTCTCAAGCCTACGGTTACGTTAGGCGCCACATTCATCCTGTTAGGACCGGTCCTTACCGGACAGATGGACAAACTCCAGCGCGGCGTGGAGGTTGTGGGCGTAGCGGCGCGCCACGCTCTCCGGCAGGAAGCAGCCGCCGCGCACCCTGAGGAGCTGTTCCAGGGACCCGCAGTCGCAGAACTCCAGCACCAGCCCCAGCCGCCCGTGGTAGCTGATGGTGGACAGCAGGCTGACGATGTTGGGGTGCTGCAGGCGCTGGTGGATCAGCATCTCCTCCGTGATGTCCTTCCTGCAACGCCACCACACGTCTCGGGTGTTTGTCCGTCCGTCCGTTCGTCCGTCCGTCCGATTGTCTGTCTGTCTGTCTGTCCGTCCGTCCCCTACACACAGTTTCGACTGTATGCGCCTGACCGTACATCTGTCTTAATCTCCTGCTTTTCTCACAACCTTCCTTCAGTCGGTGTTTGTAGCCACATGGGGCATGTCTTAGTGCTTGCTGGATTTGACAAGAACAAATCTCAGACAGCTTTTCCGTATTTCAGTGGATGTTTTCCGTCCCATCCTCCTTTCATCATAGTTTTTCCTTCAGTGGGCAGGCTGAATGTAAACAAGGTGTATATGCTTTTCGCACTGCCCTAAACATAGACGCATCTTCTTTTCCTCCTGTCCTTCCTTAGACATGATAATGTTACCTTTCTTAGACATGACGATTTCCAGATGGTCTCTTCCATTCAATGCGTAAGTGACGATCCAGGTACTATTTATACTAGACTGCATGCAAACGTTCTCCTTTCCATAACCCCGCTCACCCCTCCACAATACGGGTTGTTCACCCCTGGACTGCTATAGGTGTCTTCTGCTTTCTAATTTTCGTTCTGTGTGCTTTCGTATGCAGTAGATTGCCAGTCGTTCTCTCACTTCAAAATTTAACTTTAACCGATTTCACTGAGTTACTCAGATTTTTTAAAATCATTTTGTTGTTTTAGTCTTGTGTTTCAATCATCTGTCGGGGATACTTAAACTGAAAGAATAGTTACTGAAAATTGAATGGCTTGAGGTAGAAAGTTCTGCAAGAAAGCCCCACGTTTGACGTTTGACGTGCATGCCACACTCCACAAACCTCAGATTGGGCGGCTGCTTGCGCTTTCTGCCCGACTGAAGTTTGATGGCCACCGGCTGGAACTCGGACTCGCGACGACTGGTTTCGACCCTGACGTCCTGTGCCAGCAAGATGGTCCCTGACCTGCCCTTAGCCACCAGGTTCAAAGGGCGATAGCCAAGGCTAGGAAGGTCCGGAAGAATGGCGTCGTAAGCTTTGTTCCCTGCGTTCAAAGAAATGTTTTCATGATGATGGGTCTCTGTACAAAAAAATAGCGTTTACGCAGAGAGGAAACGCAGGGTATCCCGCGACCATGCCGGAGACACTCATTCCCTCTTTGCGTAAACGCATATTTTTTGCGTGAAAAAAGCACCACCACGTATTTGTAATACACGAAAGAAAGAAAAGATGATAATACATCAGAAAATAAAGTGACCATATTTTACCAAGAATGTACATGGTAAAGGAAGGTGACTGTGTCGTGTCTAGTTACCTTCCACCCCCATCTTTTTATGTTTGTCTAGTCATCTTATGATGAGAAATAACAGCTCTTATATCACGATTGAAAATATTCACAGGTTAATACTAAAGGAGAGGGACATATCTGACATATCTGACATGTCTGACATGTCTGGCGTGAGTCGTCTCGTCGACCTTCGGCATGGGCGCGGTGCCGGAATCTGTTCTGCGTTTTACGTGATTAAGCAGCGACGTCACTGACAGTAGAGGCAGGCCCGAGGGTGGAATCTGTGCATGTGAAATCTATTATGGGGTACACAGACTGAATCTGAGGATGCAAAACGGAAGCGTTATGTGCAGGTTTCTTTACACGCCGCGTGACGTCAGTTGTGAGCAGATTAGGGTGTTGATAAATTGTGACAAAGAAGGTGGAAGATTCTGCAAGCTAGGTTGCAGAGGCGGGTGAAGAACTTATTTTCAAAGATATCAAAAAGTTAATCATCCGGAAGTTCAGTCCTTGTAGGTAGAGAACTTTGGTCTCAAAAATGGCCTCAGAGAAGCCCGGGAGGTAGAACTGACGCCTAATTTGTGGTGCAAGGGAAGTAATCAGGCAGCCATTCCGTGCGGCTCACAAACTGGTCGCATGCATCACTTCTCCCATCACCCCGTCAGTCACCTCCTCCACTAAAAGGGTGGGAGGGAGCATCGATGCAAGAAAATGTATTCCATAAGCAGAGTTTCGGGTGTTTTTATCAAAGCCTCAACTCTTGCAAACATCAGGCAGCCAGAACTCACTGAAATAATTAGTCCTTGAATAAAAGACTGGCGTTCCTTTGGTCTCCTGACGTCAAATCCTCCTCCTCACATTTACCGTCCTTCCTTTTCCACTTCCTAATTTCCCACCACCACCTCTACACCACCACCAACGATCGCTCCCACCCGCCGCCACTCCCCCACCACTATCACCAACACCACCACCGCCTATCCCTCCTCTATCACTTCCCCCCTCCCCAATATTTCTACCAAGGCCTAGGTTCGATTTTTACCGAAAGCCTCTTTTTCCAGCTTTCAAGACAAACACTTCTAGGGTTCGGTGGCCTGGTAAGACAAAAAGTAATAGAGGTTTTGAAGAATTATGGCGCCACGAGAAGCCGAAGACTTCTTTTTTTTTGCATTAGACCAGACGTTCTTCTAGTTAAAACATGAATCAGACCCAGTGATCGTACATCAGCACTGATTCACTGAGACCCAGTGATCGTACATCAGCACTGATTAACTGAGACCCAGTGATCGTACATTAGCACTGATTCACTGAGACCCAGCGCTAGTACATTAGCAATGAGACCCAGTGATCTTACATTAGCACTGATTCACTGAGACCCAGTGATCGTACATTAGCACTGATTCACTGAGACCCAGCGCTAGTACATCAGCACTGATTCACTGAGACCCAGTGATCGTACATCAGCACTGGTTCACTGAGACCCAGCGCTAGTACATTAGCACTGATTCACTGAGACCCAGTGATCGTACATTAGCACTGATTCACTGAGACCCAGCGTTAGTACACCAGCACTGATTTAATGAGACCCAGCGCTAGTACATCAGCATTAATTCACTGAGACCCAGCTAGTACACCAGAACAGACTGTTAGTGATGCGGGGAGAGGTTCAGATGTGGCAGGGTAGACGAAAGACGAACCGAGCCAGAGGGATGGGGATAGCTGCAAGTATAGCTTCTGTGGGTCCAGATAGTGGGGTTACGGGTAATAGCAACTTGATGTGCTGCCGAAGGCATGATAGCTGGCTTTAAATTGAAAAAAATCCCTCCTGTTTGTTCCTCAATCCTGATCTCCTATCCAGCTCACTTAATTGTTAAGAGACTTACTGGTATGTTCTTCTAAATAAAAAAACTCAACATTTAATTAATTTATTTTGTCATTTGTTCAACCACTAAGGAGAAGTGAAAGCCAGTAAACAGAGAAACGAAATCGCTTCACTTACGCTAAAAATTGTAATATAATGGAGGTATTTTAGGATGTTCTCCTCCCCCCGCCCCCAAGACCATTCGTCTGTTCAATGAAAGTTTCCATGTGAACGGAGTAGTTTTACACAATCAGTAGTTTTCTTGAACACACGAGGAGAGGGTACAACTGTAATGGGATGGAGTATATTTAGAAGAACACCCTGGGGTGCTCTCACAAAGCATCGTTATATGGGCATTACCAGTAGAGCATATAACATGAACGACTCATTCTGTGCGCACGCTGTTTACATTCAATTCTGTGCGCTATTTTTTATATGTTAAACTTCCATGAAAGCTGCGGGAGACTCAGACTAAACTAGCACTTGGCCATTGCAGGCTCTGGCTCTGTGACAGTGAACGACAGGCTTCAAAATTCTATTTTCATTAATATCTTTGTTATAAAGTATTTATACCTGCACACATTTTCCCGTCATCCTTACATCATCTGATGGCACTCAAAGAAACTTCCCTACTCAAAGGGAAAACCCGTCTTGAATTATTTAATAATATGTCGCTGCTCTGTGTAATATATACGTAATATTCCCTACTCAAAGGGAAAACCCGTCTTGAATTATTTAATAATATGTCGCCGCTTTGTGTAATATCTACGTAATATTTATCGCAGAAATGCTTGCAATCTGAAAATGATCTGCAACACAATTGAAAAACCACTTTGGGAAAATGCTGGAATGCCCGATAACTTTAAAACACCAAGGGTAAAGCTTTACAACGGAGCAAGCTGGAGGTTGGATGTGGGGATTGGGGAACATCGGGGGAGTGGTCAAATGTGCAGCGAAGTGGGAAGGAATTCTTATAAATAAATCCACTCACCAGTTCGGATGGGTTTACTGGGTAAGGAGGACAAGGGCAGTGGATACTGGCAAGTCCAGACGTCTTCTAGATCGCACAGAAGACTGTGAACTTCCGGGTTGGATGTATCTCCTTCCGGTGACCCTGGTCTGTCCGGGTCGCCCTCCCTTTGCAGGTCACGAACTAAGGTCACGTACTTGTGGACGGCGCCGCTCTGGGAATCGCCTGACGCTGTTCCTGATGGGGCAGAAATCACACGTCACTCAGGTCATCAACGGCGATGTGTCGCGTTCACACATTCAAAGGCGCGCAGAACGAAAGCCTTCCGTCACAAAATCAGGAAATGAAAGCCCTGGGGAAAATGGTTTCTCTAATTTTCACCTAAGGAACAGGCGATGTTGCACATCAGATTATTTTTTCCCCTCTGTTAGCTAATACGTGGTTCCTTCTGATCCCTGTTTCTATTAGTGTTGGGTCTGATTCAGTACAGTACAGTATCATTCATCGGACCTCTTTCGTATTTACTGCTGCGTACGACGAGCTGACCTGATCACCATTAGTGCGCGGATTCAGCATCCAGTAAATCTGACGTGGAAATCAACAAAGGTTATTTTCACACCTCAGTACACGGCTTAAATCTTCTCCAGGGCTTGACTAGCACGCGGTCCAGTCGGACTGATTGTCTAATATTGTCACCATAGTTCTAACGATGTGTGTTTAACTCACCCGAAAGATATTTAGCGATATTGTTCAGAGCTTGATTTTTTTAAAACTGTGCTCTGCAACCTATTTGGGGGTATGAGGGGTACCCGAACAATCTTTCTGTCTCGATCTTCACGCCAAAGTCCCTTGGTGTATCATCGGAACTGCCGAGATCATTCCAGTAATGCCGCATCTGTAAGCAATGTTCTGCTTCCAAATAAGACACGTCACACTCTGTACGGCACTTTCATATCTGATTTCCGGACCCAGGATAGAGACTGGTTGGAGTTGCTTCCCTTTCCAATCATTAAAAATATGGCTTCGCTCGCTGTGTAGATTTTTAACATGTATAAGTCGAGGCTTTCCGCATGCTGGTCAATCCATAGCTTCGCAGTATTTGAAAAATTATTTCTCCTGTCACAATCACCTGAGGTCGAACCTTTCCAAATGTTTTTTCTCCCTTGTGTAATCTTCCCCCAAGGTTGCCAAATTTTGGAAGCGACACACAATGCTGATCATCGGACTTTTTGGGGAAAGCTGTATTGCACTTTTAAAATTTTTCACGGTCCCCCACGAAATGAGTCTTAAGTTCCCTAGGGCGATTTTGAGCTAGAGGCCAAAAATCCTGGAGAATCATAATGTGTGAAATCATTTTTCTGTATGTCTTTTATAGGAAATTGCTTACTTTTACGTCTAAAATGTAAAAAATTATTCTTTTCACAGAGGTAGCCCAATGGTTTTGAATGGTGAGAGCCCATCGAATCGCCAGATTGAAAGCTTCTGTTAACCTGATGCGTGCGTGCAAATACCAAAAAAAGCAAGCAAACAAACAAAATATTTAATTACTTTTTTCATCTGTTCACCCTCTAGCGGGATATGAAAGTCAGTAATCAGAGAAACGAAATCCCTTAACTCACACAGAAACATTTAAAGATAATGGAGGTAAATTAGAATGTCCTCCGAAGTCCCCCGAAAGTCGCAAAGTAAAAAACAAAAACAAAAAACTTCAGTTTCAATCACTTTTCCGCTTCTTAGTGTCAGTGATTAGTGTTTGTTGTTTGCTGTTGTTGCTGCTGTGGTTTGTGGATACTTGTAAAAAGAGATCTATATAGAAATGAAACGTAACATCCTATAATTGTGCATCAAAACACAGAGATAAAAAGTTAGAAACAACCAAACACCCACCGTCTGTGAACCTAAGCCCCTTTTCGTGGTGAAGCATTACGTCTTCTCTTATTTAAAAAGTATTCTGATTTTTTTAAATGAAAAAACTGCTATTTTTAAAATTATTGTCGTCATATTCCTCTTATTCAGAACCAACTGAACGATCGATCCACAGGTTACAAGAAACATTGCTGAAGTGAGGAAACGATGATTATTGCGCTAAAAATGTTTATCTTAGAAGATATATACATTAATGTAAATTAACAGAAATGTGTGTAGTATTAAGAATTTGGAAGACACGGGACATACACATGAGAACAAACTCCCATAATAGTGCATTTGAACTCTAAAATTTGTTCCCAAATTAAGCAAGTTTTTCTACTGCCTTAAAAACGTATTCTAACAGGAAAATGAAGTAGGATTTATCTCCTGTCGTTGTTCTCTCTGACTGCTTACCTTGAGAGAGACATTGTGTTTTGGCAGTAGATGGGCTGCTGTCATGGGCCGTGGAGTTATCACCGCCGATGAGGGCATCCATTTTGCGTTTTTTTCCTCTTTTTGTCGGCCTCATACTGGATCATAGTAGTGCGGACAGTGTGGGTTCGGGGGGGGAAAAGTTGTGCTTCGACATGACACGAGCAGTTTCTTCAGACTTTCTCACTGCTTCTGCGCTAGATTCTGAGCGTTATGGCGGCCCAGATCACATGACGTCTGCATTGTGAAAATGCCGTCACAGACAGATTGACGTCATTGCTTGCGTCTCAGTTATGGTGTCGTCTGTTCTCTAGTTGTAGTGCATAGCTCTTACTGTGGATCAATATATTATCTTTGGTCCCTTCCTTTAATACCTTCACTATACAAGCGTACGTCGGCCATTTTTCTTTTATCTTCCAAATTAAAAAATATCAGATGACACTATTCCCACGAAACATCCCTTGTAGAAGGGTTAGTTAGCTCGATGTTAAAATGACGCTGAATAACACGTAGGTGAAATCTTATCACCTATACCATTAGGAGAACGGGAACATAAAATATAAAGTCGGAGAACACGCTTACATCAACAAGACATCCCTATGCACTTCCCAAAAGTGAAGATTTGTGTTAGAATTTTAGATATAGAGATAGATATAGATATAAAGACAATAAAAGTCAGGAGAAACATCCCAGATCTGTAAATCTTGCCAAGCACTCGAATCATATCTAGTGTCTTAAAAGCTTAGCCGAAACTGTGGGAAAAAATAAAATATTTTAGATAATCTGCAACACCAGAAAAGCCTTCCATAAACTGACTTCGAACAAGTCTATAGTGCAAGTCCCCCGCCCCCCTCATGCCCCCCAAAAGTAACGACGAAATCTAAATTTCTCTCACAGGTGCTTGCGCCTTAAAGGCTGTCGTTATTCTGCGCGCAGCTAGGCACTCGACATAAACAACGGAAAATGTGGCAGTAAAAGAATCTAGCCACGCGCATCTTGAGATGATCTCTAGAGCCAGATTTCAACAAGTCTTTTTATGTACGCGTGTTTGTGTGTGCGTGTGTGTGTGTGTGTGCATGCGTGCGTGCGTGCGTGCGTGCGTGCGTGCGTGTGTGTGTATGTGTGTGTGTGTTAGGAAAGCTCGTTCAGATCTGTGCTTTAGAAAATGAACAAAAACGTCATTTATTAGTTTTTGCCATAGCCTGCTCGTGAACTCGGCTGTGCCTGTATAGGAAAGACAGAAGGAATTCCTCTCTTCGTTAACACGTGCGCGTGAGAGCAGGGTGCACTTCGCACCAAAAATACTATGTGCACTGAGGTGGTTTGCAAAGATTTTTAAAACGTGTTATGCTGTTTATTTTTGTGTCTACCGGAGATTATCACAGACCAATAAAACTTGCTATCCAATAATCGGCAAAAAAAAAAAAGTGGATGCCAGCCATTTTCCTGTATTTGATATTTCTGCGAATTCTGTGAGCAAAAATTCATCATGGGTCGTAAGGTGCAGATGGGTTCAGGAGAGAATTAATAAAGCATATAATTGAGGCCAAGGTCGAATCCGATGGAAAGATTAAGAACAAGTGGAATTACAGTTAACTGGTTGGAAGATACTGTGAGAACTTCGATTTCTGGCTGTTGATTTAATTAATCATCAAATTGTCACAAACAGAACTTACATAACTGGATATATAGCTGAACACTAACAAATCATATATGAGAGTGAAATAGAAAGCAGTATGCACGTTCACGAGCTTCCAGTGAAAGCGTTATTGGTGTATCAGACATTTGCAGTATCAGAATAATATTATTACCACTACGTACTGATGTAGGTGTATATATTACTTTATTTGAGTGCTTTCAAGTTCAACAATGTATGTGTGGCAAATGGTGACTTTTTATTTGTGTTAGTTATTAAAAGCGTCTTTGAAAATCATTTCCCAGGCTCATGTACCCCACCAGTTGACAGGTATATATATATAGGGACCTTATATGCGGCAGCCCCAGTAAAAAGCTAATTTTTCCTCCTTTTTGATTGAGCACAATCTTTAATCTTTCTTATCACGGTTCGTTACACTAATTAAATAACATTATTATCAAATTCTTATCAATACATGCCCACAACTTGAAACAAGTTGTACAGCGATCATTTATATTTTTGCATTTTAAAAAAACCGTGGTATTTCAGTCTAATTGTCGATGAGGATCTGCTGCTATAAGAAACACAACTCACGCAATAATTTGTTTCTCAAGGTAGTCTCCCCTGCTGTCTTTGCCGCCACGCGAAACGGTTTGCGGGTTCCCCCCCTTTCCCCACACCATCGCTATATAGATGTCCCTGGTCTTTTAGCTTTTCGACTTCTGGCATAGACCGATACTTGAGGCAACAGTACGGGACAACGACCTCCCTCGGTCCCCCGCCTCTCGTCACTCCACATCAGACATCTCGCCATGCCGTCTCAGCGTCTGCTCATTCACGGACATAAGCAAGTTCTTTAACACAATGAATAAGTAACAGAAACCCGAAGTCGTAATACAAGGCCAGTATAGTAAAGAAAATTGAACACGTATGCACACGCCGCTTTTTTTTATCAGTTTAATCTCAATAACTACAATTACTGTTTGCAGACAAAAATTAGT
This sequence comes from Lanistes nyassanus, assembly GCA_004794575.1. Classification (NCBI taxonomy): domain Eukaryota; kingdom Metazoa; phylum Mollusca; class Gastropoda; order Architaenioglossa; family Ampullariidae; genus Lanistes; species Lanistes nyassanus. Next base: position 201,438 of record SMGT01014778.1, on the reverse strand, counting down.
TGCAAGAGCTCTTGTCATGTGACAGGCATGTGATAGTTTCAGTTAATATGCGCATGCGTACAGTCCTGCTTTGTGTCTTACCTCACTACAAGAAAAAGAGCATATTTCTGTTTACACCCATTTTTGAACAGATTTCACGCAGATTTAAGACCGACACTTTCATAAAAAATACATTTAAAAGAGCCATTGAAGCGCTAAGGGTGAAAGGGCAATAAGGGCAGATTACTCTCACATAATCAAAATGGCGATGCGCACGCTCCAAGGTCGCCAAGGCGTGTTGTGCCTCTTACGCCATCCATGGACTTCAGGAGTGCAAAAAGTGTTGGCTAGACATGGTTCTGGTGCTTATTACGTTCTCCTGCCAGAAATTCCTCCGGATACTTCAGAAGATAATGCTGTCATGCAGCACATGACGACACCGAAGTTTTCAGTCATTACTCCAGATCAGTGTGTAACCGGTTGTGCGAAGTTAGCTATAGACTACGAAGCACGGCTCGGACATCACATTGAAAAACTGAAAGACATTTCTAAAGAAAAGACGTTTAGTGAAGTGTTTGACGCTATAGAGGAAGTTTCTGTTCCCCTTAATACAGCTTGGCGAACAGCTAAAAATCTCAACTATGTGTGCGGGTCTAAAAACTACAGAACTGTGTTCCCTAGGATTCATTCACAAGTAGAACGAGCAAAGAACGAAAGATGGATCAGCGAGACCTTATATTACTCTGTCAAAGAGGTGGGTGCAAACAGCGCGAACCTGACTGATTTTCAGCGCAGGCAGGTCGATCTTTACCTTCTGGAAGCCCGCTTAAATGGAATTGAACTTCAAGGGAAAGAAAAACAACGATTTGTAGACACGCTGAAAGTTCTTGCATTAGAGCGTGCAAATTTTAGAAATCGAGTCATGCTGTGTCAAGGGATGTTTTCGCATCGTATCCATGACTTTGGGGCGGTGGCAGAACTTCCACGAAACATTCTTACACACATGTCAGAAGATAATTTGAATCCGTCTCGTGGTCCATGGCGGCTGACACTCCAGCAGAATGTGTACCTTCCTTTTCTCGAGTACTCCAGTGACCGCACTTTGCGCTGGAATGCTTGGTATGCTTTTAACAACAGAGCGTCAGTGTCATTCAATGAACAGAACCTTGCCAACCACAAACTCATTGAGGATATGCGGAACTACAGAAGGGACATTGCCGAAATGCTTGGTTATCAGAATTTTGCAGAAATGTCGATGGAGACAAAAATGGCTGGATGCATAGAAAATGTTCTTAACATGATCGAAACATTCAAAGGAAAATTCAGAGATGCAGCACAAGAAGAGATAGCCCAGTTGCAACAGTTTGCTGCTAGTGAGGGCTTTCAAGACGCGCTACAGATGTGGGACCTGTCGTACTGGCGTCGCAGACAACAGCAGCATCTCTTCCAGGTTGACCAGGATGTTGTTGCTGAATATTTTCCTTTTGAAAATGTCCTTAAGGAACTCTTTGCTCTGTGCAAAGCCATGTTTGGGATAACTGTCAAAGAATGTTCTGGTGAAGTTGAGACATGGCATGAAGATGTCAGGTACTTTAAAGTTTGTGATGAAGACGATAGACATATTAGCTCTTTTTTTCTGGATGCTTACTCGAGACCCAAGGACAAACTTGGAGGAGCCTGGATGGAGATGGGCAGAGAAAGAAGTCAGCTGATGGGCACCATTCCATTCTCGTATCTCGTGCTGAACCTTCCACTTCCCCTGTCACCATCACAGCCAGTCTTGATGAGATTCTCAGATGTTCTGGCATTATATCATGAGTTTGGACATGGTCTGCAGCAGCTGCTGACACAGGTGCCCTACAGTGAACTTGCCGGCCAGAGAAATGTGGAGTGGGATGCAGTACAGGTAGTGAGAATCATACTGACATATAGTGAAAGCATGCAATAATGGTTTTGTAGTTTTGCTCCAACTCATAAAAACAGTTGCACAAGCAGGTCTCTTGGACAAGTTTGATTTCATGGACAGACACAATATGAGCACATGCACACAATTTACAAAGCAATCTTCTGTTGTGCATTTGACAAATTTTAAGATACATTTTATAACATTAAAAGAAAACTTAATCTGTATGATTAATTCTTCATGTTTTTCATAGATTTCTGCTGACCATGCTTAATTTTATTTTTAATTTAACACAGCAGCTCCATTAACATAGGTTATTGGTTTGTTTGAATTTCTTGTACTTTGAACTTTGAATTTCCCTATGAGTGTTTACTTGGTCATATGCAAATAATACCATATTAAATTTAAAACAAGGGAACTGGACCAAGCTAGAACAGGACAAAGACGAAGACAATTTCATGTTTCGGGGCACTAAACCTTCATCAGGACGACACAAAAACGACGAAAAAGAAAAATACTTAGCTGCACTAGATGTGACGCGCGGGCTGCATAGCAGGAAAATGACCTGAAAATAATACCATAGTTAAAATGGTTATGCATGGTTGGCATCAATGCAAGTCACCTCAGTGGTCTAACACTTTGACCGCCCCATCCGTATCATCCTTGGCCTTCTCAAACATGGCCGGCAGTCATTGAGCTAATGTTTAGGCCTCTGTTTCCGAGGCAGGAAGTTGGCGGTTGGGGCCCTGACTGAGTCATACATTGTACCTAAGATTTAAAAATTGGCAATCAAGTATCTGCCGTGCCAGACTTCTGGCACCATAGGGAACAGTACTAGGACTGGTTGGCCAGGTGTCAGTATAATGTGACTGAAGCCTGTGTTGTGACAGAAGTCCCACTTGTGGCAGGACATCTTGTCTCAGGCAACACCATCTTGATTATGCACCTTGTGTGTAACTGGATGTTAAGCAACATACCAACCAGCCAACCATGTTTGACATTCAAACTAAGTGTGCATGAGTTAGGAGGCTTCCTGTTTACAGAGCTGGTCATCAGGAGGAGGAGGAGAAGGAGGGGTGGGGGTCTCTAGGTACTCTGTTTTTCTCCCTCACCGTCTTTCCCAGGGAAAGTGGATGGCTTAGTGGTTAGCGTGGACCTCCAGACCCAAAGGAATGGTTTGCTACCAATATGCCGCATCACACTTTCCCCAGCGGGGAATGGGTATTTGAACCATGTGTCAGGGAAGGTTAAGGTTTTAGGACACCCTAAAACTCTTTCCCTTACATATGTCTTTACCTTGTCCCACCTCGTAACCCTGTCATGAGATAATCTTCCACCACTTTATGCTTGGGGAACTTGCTCATCTGATATTAAAAGAGTATTTTATATGTGACTCTCCTACATATATATTACATTGAGAGGTTTTATAGTTAAAGTTTAATTAATATAATACTTTTATTGCTCTTTGCTGAGCTCTCCAACTCCCACCCCAGCATATTCAGTATATGGTTGTCATTACTTGTGTTTGTGAACTGTCAGTGTCATGTAGAACTGACACTGAATATTCAGATCACTAAACTGATAAGAATGCTACATGATCACCTTATAGAATCATTTCAGATAATGAAATATAATCTTGCTTTTTAAAGTTATTTCAAATAAAGCTCCTTATTCTGTGTGTCATTTGCAGTAAATAGGATATATCATCTTTTTGTTGCAGGTCTGTGCCGAGTTTTTACAGCACTGGCTGCTTGAACCTTCCTATCTGAAGAAGCTATCATCACATTGTACCACAGGAGAGAAGCTGCCAGAGTCTGTACTGATCGAACTACTGAAGTCTCACCACCATATGTCAGCCTACGATATGATGCGTCAGTTGTACCTGAGTGCCTTCGACATGGAGCTATACATCAGCAAGAACCACTGGCATGATGCCATGACACGAGTGTGGGCCGAGTACATGCCCCTCCCTCTGAGTCAGGATGATAACCACCCTTGTTCCTTTACGCACATCATGTCAGACCAGTATCCAGCAGCATATTACTCCTACAAGTGGGCCGAAATGATTGCTGCTGATGTGTTTGCTGCCTTCAAGGAGGCAGGGCCTGAGGATCCAGAAAAGGTGAGAGCAGTCGGTAAAAGATTTGCAGAAACATTTCTGCATCTTGGAGGAGGAGTGGCAGCCAGTGAAGTGTTCCGGCGATTCAGAGGCAGAGACCCGTCTCTTGATGCTTTGCAAGAGCACCTTGGCATCAAATAATGGGACTATAGTTTTGCACAATTTATAAGTGGGAAAGTTACCAGACTTCATGAGCAGATGCTGTTAATGTAATGACAGTGCTGATACATTGGGTGAATTGAGCCACCTCAGCATGCTTTAGTCCTGCCAGTTTTGTGTGAAGATGGATTCAGCTGATGTTGACCAGATGCTGTGATGTGTCTGTTTTGATTAGCAGTGACAGAGAACAGCAAATCTGCATTTATAAAAGGGATAAAGTGTGCGTTTCTGATTGGTGCCAATACATGCAGGGATCATTCTTAGAGTCGGTCATCGGTCATTGACGCATAAAACTTCAATTTTGACCGATAGATTTTGCAGCCAGGAGGTCATATGACCGATAGATTTGTGTCAAAGAAGTCAACAACTTCAAAATTTTTGTCGTTTGCCATCATCGTATTCAACCTTGACCTCGTATCGTAACTGAAGTAAAAAGTTGTATCTGCCGAAACGAACGACGAAAAGAAGTAATGGGATTTAACTGTCAGTATTGCATGCCGAGTAAAACTGTTCCGATCCAGTTTTTTGAAGACCTGACCAATTTCCCACGTGCTCTTATGACTACTTTGCTAGTAAACGAGACAGGTTCGTCCCGAGAATCTTTTCTTAGTCTTT
>SMGT01014778.1:177459-196526 GCA_004794575.1 Lanistes nyassanus | reverse complement strand
ATGTGCAGCTGTCCTGACAGAGTTGTCTGCCTTGCTTGAACTAGAGTTCTTCAGGTGCATTAGAAGCAAATTTTAAAAATAAAATTCACCAATCTTGTAAAATACTACTGTAGATCAAACATATAATCATGATGACTGTGGCTTATATGGTTTTTGCAGAACCTCACCTGTGTTTTCAGATTTTATTTTCTCACTAATGCTACAACTGTACAAGTCGCGGTGTGTTCAGTAGCAGCAAAATGGGTACCTGACCCAGTCCAGCGAGGGAGAGATGGCAACCACCCTTAGATGCTGGCCCACAGAAAAGTGCAAGTCTCAGACACCCCTGTCCCCTATGACTTAAAACAGGTCTCAGGACAACCTTTAACTCAATACCATCTTAGATCTACAGTGCATGACGGTTGACTGAATCTGAGTGTTTTTGACGACTTCGGACGATTTGTGAAAAAATGTAAAAAAAAAACTATTAGTGATAGAAACATAAATCCAACGCAGTTTTAGAGAACTATTTCAGAAAAATATGTCTTTCCTACCTGAGATCCATCTGTTGCTGATTTTGAGTGGAATTCCATTTAACTGGCTTACTGTCCCAGATTTTTAGTTTTTGTGTTGCAAATAAGTGGGACTATCACAATCTTTGCAGGATTTCCATATCTCCCACCAACCCCTCTCACCCACCAACCCCTTCCCCCTGTCCTTTTTTTTTTTTTAAAGTTTGTGACAGCAGGCAACTCTGGGTTTGTGACAGTGTGATGTTTCCGAAATGAGCTATCAGATTCAGTTTTCATCCCCCCCCCACCCATTTTTTTTCTTTTTATTGAGGTTAAATGGGATTGGAAAACATTCATCAAGCATTACAACAAACTGATGGTGGTTGAGAAGCCATTGTTAGGATGACCCCAGTCACAGGCCGAGTCCAAACTGCTCTTGCACTAATCTTATCACTGTGTCAGATCAGTTTCACGAGGAGTCGACACCATTTGAGTCCCCCCCTCGCACATGTCAGGCCTTTCTGCATTTTGGTCTCGAACTCTTCAGGGTGAAAGTTTGCACACTAATTTTACAGTTGAGTATGATGGGCACTTGTCACTCAATGTTTGCAGCACGTGTTTAGGAATTTCCTTTGGATTTTTATTTTGCAGGAGTAGAACTTTGAATGGTTCAGAGTTCCACACTTGAAAATTCCACACTTTTCTGTTGACATCTCTCAGTCATTGATCTTAACCTGTGTCAAAACTTAGCATTACAATTCTGCAAACTGGCACTTTACAAAATAAAATAGCTCTCTTTTCAGCTATGGTAGCAAAATAATGCTCAGATTTTAGGAAGTTGGTTCACCAGAGAACCAGCTCATTTATGTCATGTAGAGTTGTTGAGGTAAACCTAGGGAACTGTGTTTTCAGGTATCTCCTTTAGGTTCATTTAGTTGGAGATGCCTTGATCAATGATTTTATGTTTGAAAAACCATTTAGTTCTGGAAGATAGGAAATGTGCACAGTGTTAATATTTACTAACCATTATGTTCACCTTACAATATTGAACCATAATTGTCATTGTCATCGTCCGCACGAAGTGTGCATGAAATGTGTTCTTGTGCGTTAAAAATCTACATTTATTATCGTATTGAGTTTTTGCACGTTTGCCTGCTTTTTCAAGTACATGTACAATTTTGCATGTTCTAGTACTTTTGTAGTATGACTCTGTGGCATGTGAACATAACCTTTTGGATAACAACTGTTAGCATTTGAAAGGGACGGTAAAGGTTGTCCCTTGACCTTAGCTCATAGGGAATGCTGGCCTATGAAACCCCTACTTTCTGTGGGCCAGCATTGTGAGGGCCCTACGCATCTCCTCTACCTCACTGCCTTACCTTCCTCATCCATGGGTCAGGCACTGGATCAAATGGGTGAAGTGTGATGCAGCACATCCATAGTGAACCAGTGCCTTTGGGTAAAAGGACTATGCTGTAACCACTTGGTCCTCCGCTTGAAAAGGAAGCCCCATATTTAATAAAGTATGCAGAAATGTGGCAAATCTGCGTGTTTGTTATTTCATGTTTATTTACTTATCTGTTTGAGACCCAGAGGTGATAACCTCGCAGTAGAACAAGCTTGCAGATTGTCAGGTGAACATTCCAAGTTTTATGTTTGTTAATTCTGCACATGGTAATCAGTTAATAAACTTGCGGACTGGTGAGCGAATTGACCATGCAGGACAAGGTCAACCATTTCAGAACTGCAATGACTCTTAAAAGTCACCATTCAAAAATATGTCTTTGTGCCGAGGGACAAGTTCAAGATTTATGCTACTAGGACAGAAGCAAATTGTCAGTCTTTTCCAGGAAATTATTCCAGATTTCCAGACTTGCAGTAAACTGACAGTATTCTTTTCTAACTGCATAGATTGCTCTCATCAGTTAAAGCTTCCTCACAAGAATTGAAGTAAAGCTTTCAACGCTGGAAAGGAATTATGTTTTATTTCAGGAACATATAATCTTGGCAGGTAATACAGTTTCACTAAGATATTTGATTTTTTAAAAAGTCTTTTATGTGTAAAATGGTGTTCAACATCAACAGGGTGCCTAAATATGTTGAGAATAAAAAATCATGAAAGGTCAGGCTGTTAAGTCATACATCGTTTTTTTCCACAATGTATACATAGTCACTGTCATAATTCTGTGATGATTTGAGGAGTCATGAATTGTGGCTGTGTCTGGCCAAAGGATCGTTATCTGGAAGAGAACAACAGAACAACCCCCCCCCCCCCACCACCAAAAAAAGACCCAAAAAAAGTTAAAACTTGAAGGTCATTATTTCGATTGGTGAATTAAAATACATCCTAGCTGTTTTGATCTGGTGGTTTAGATGCACAAGCATGAAGCATAGTTTCTTGGCCTTTGTAAGACATTTTACTGGAAATGTGTGTGCATTCTTTCTTTGTTTTGCCAACTTTTCATTCTTTTACCTTGACCCCAGACCATAACATCTACCCTCTGGTCACAACCGTGTTGTTGCTGTCTTGTGGGACTGGTCCATATGGTGGCTAACAGCACTGTATCATACGGATTTCCGCATGGAGAGCAGTGCTAAGGGAGTCGCCCATCTGGTGGCTAACTGCAGTGCTCATTCCCACAGGTGGTCAAGGAGAAAGATCTTTCAATCAAAGAGAAAGTAAGATTCTTCTCAAGAAAACTCAGCGTTCCAAATTAACAACAGATTAAAACATTCAGAAAGTATATTAATAAGAAAACAACCTGACACAAAATGGAAATACATATCAACAGATGCAAGAAACAGTCAAGATGATACAGAGAAACTTCAGCGCTCTTTCGAAAGATTTGACCACTTTACATGTCTCGGGAAATACGCCAGTGAGTTCCAGCGGTCCACACTAGAAAAAAATGGTTGATAAATGAAATGTTTTACGCAACAATTCAGCAGGTCATTGGCTCCAAAATGTAATTTTTTCCCAGGTATTAGATTTTAAAAGGAAAAATATGGTGGCCCAGAAAAAATTTTATTCTATCCATTTTTCTATTTAAAAATGAGGGCTTGTAACAATACTCAGTAGTTTGCTGTGTTCCTAGTGTTGCTGTTGATGTTAACGGGGCAAAAATAGACGATGTAACATTTTTGTGGATGTCAAGGTAATGTAAAATTAGCTCACTCTGTCTCATCACCATCTGTTCTTGATTGTCAGCCTCGCCAATCTGTGTGTGGAAATAATATAGTTTACAATCGATGCTTTAACTGTATGGTGCAGCAAAATTCTGGATTTTATTTATTTGTAGTGTGTTTTGGACAGCTAGCAAGAAGAGAGTTGCAATAATGGAAACGGGAGAGCTCAAAGCCACATTCCAAAACTTCAGTAGTGCTTATGATAGGGAACTGACGAGTAGAGCTAATCGGCCGATTGGCAGGATAGGTAGAGCGGCAGATGTGAATGATGTGATTGTCAATCGATAAATTATCAGATAGAATGCAACTAAGGTTTCTAGCAGATGGTTTAAAATGAATGAGATGCAGGCACCAACAAAAGAGCGGAAGATGAGAAAAATAGTTTTTGGTTCCTGATTCAAAGGTTTCTGTTTTGTCGTCACTTAGCTTGAGTTTTGCAACTGGAAAGTTTTTCTGATGTCTGGTATCTTCTGGGTGTTCCTTGAAGCAGATGTTAAGTGTGCGTTCAGTCTCGCCGATGTAAAGAATGGTGGGGCAGATGGTGCAGGAGATGGCATTAACGATGGTTTTATTGTTTGTCTAATTTTTGTTTTTTTGTTTTTTGGTGCAAGTGGGTCTTAATACTCAGAGTGGTTTTCGGTGCATGGAACTTTGTGGTGAAATTGAGGTGTGGGATGTGTGGCAGGGGGAAAAATTGGATTGGGTGGTGGCGAATGATAAAGGGGAAAGGTTAGATATTCTCAGTTTAGAACCAGAAGATCTCATAGGTGCCAGGAGACGGGGTTGACTGAAGAGTTACGGTTCAGGTTTGGACAGTTCGATATCTCCCCCACCCCCAACACACACACTAAGCAACATGATGGTCTTCGTTGTTTAGCATATAAATGGAATCCATAGACCGCAAGAATATCTTATTTCGTTTCCCACTTTGACACCATAGCCCCCCACCCCCACCCCACAGGACTGAACTAAACTCTCTTCCACCCACTTCACGACTTCCCTCCTTTCTCCCCCTTTCTTGTTTATCTTTGTAAGCACCGCCCCCGCAAACCCCTCTTCCCTTCCCTCAACCCCTATAGGATACGTCATTCTATTGGCTGTAGGTTTTCTCGCTACTGATTGCCCCACTTCCCTCTCGCTGTCCCCTCTTCACAAGTCCTGTCCAGCGGTCTTGGCGGACCATCGTCTTTCTCTCCGTTAAGTAACTCGTTTTATTTGCTGTTTGTGTCGTCCTGAAGAAGAGGCAATGCTCTGAAACTTTGAGGCTGTGCTTGTCTGTTTGTGCTTAGTTATTTTCTTTGTTGTCACGATTAAAATAAGTCAGCGAGATACCTAGGTGAGGTAAGAACCCCATGCGGAGAGGCTCGCAGCATGAGGCAGGAGGATAGCGGATCTAAAAGAGTGAAGGCTGGCTTTGCTTTCAGGATTGCTTTTTAGTTGCTGTTCTGTCACAGCTCGAAAACACCAAAGATAGAAACGAGGATCAGAAGTGAGGCACCAAGTTATTCCAGTCCAGTTCATGTAAAACAACAATTTTGCCAGTAAAATACTTGCAAAACACGTCTGGTAACTGATTGCGCTGTGGGTTGAGGGGTTGAGGAACTTATCTTCTCTTCATCTCTGATTTTAACACAGACGCTGAAAGGTTTTCTGCTAGCTGAATTTGTCTAGATGCCGGAAATTGCCAATAGCACATCAATTATAAAAATCCCCTTGGCGCTCCCAGCTATGCAGATTTCTACGCTGACATTAAAAGCTTTCATAAAGTTATTAAAATCAGAATTGATAAGCTGTCAGCTTAATAATGGAATCTTCGCCAGGTCATGGATCTGAGCGGATCTCAGTTAATGCGCTGCTACACAGGCTTCAGTCCCACCCGGTCACATTACACTGACACCCGGCCAACCAGTCCTGAAAGCGCGCAAAACAGACCATGCCACACCTCTCCTCCGCACTCTGCACTGGCTCCCCATTCAGGCTCGCATCGACTACAAGTTGTCTACTCTCTGTTTCGATTTCTTCACCGGTGCATGCCCCAGCTACTTTTCAGAACTTCTTACAATCTACACTCCAGTGAGACAGCTCCGCTCCTCTTCAGACGATCGCATTCTCTCAGTACCCCGCATCAGGACAAAAACATATGGACAGCGCATGTTCACCTTCCCGGCATCCACCCAATGGCACTCACTTCCCCACAACATTCGCCACTCCCCATCACTCCAGACTTTCAAACGTAACTTAAAAACTTTTCTTTTCCGCAAGTACCTTGACTGACGTCGCAACTGTCTGCACTATCTTTCAACTTCCTCTGTTCATCCTCTCTTATGATACTTTTCTACCCACCTGTGAATGACGGACGATCTGTATCCTAACCTGTTGGTCAGTGTTGCGTTCATCTCTCCCTCTCTCCCTCTGTGTGCGGGTGTGTTCGTTGTTTTTCATTAGAGTGTCTGTGTCCCTCGTCCGCGCGAAGTGTGCATGAAATCTACATTTATTATTATTATGGTGCCACTTGCAAAATGGTTACATTATTTCCCCTTTCAAATAGCATGTTACTACCTTGTTTAAAATTTTTGTTGTTGTTTGTTTCCTTGTTTGCTAAACAGTTTCCTCTAGTTATTCGATGTTTTATTCATTGTATTGTACTTTGTAAATGTATGTTTAGTCAAAACTAAAGAGACCCTCATAGCTCATGGCTCGATAATTGAAACGACACGAAATCCATTTTTGTGAGAATGCGCAGATCTTGCAGCATCTGAAGCAAGTATCGAAAGATGAATGGCGGAAGGATTTCAAAAGCTATAAGAGGATATTGACTTTAAAAATAGAAAATTTCATGTCAAAACTTTTTTCAGTTAGTGCTGTATCGCTGTGTGTGGAGACGCTTTGTGACTACTGATGTTATGTAAAATCATCACTGCGTGAGCTAAAACAGACTGCAATCATTGTTTCCAACAATTTTTTTCCCACAAGAGCAGAGCACGATCCCTGACTGCCTGTCCTATCGTAGTTTCTTTGTCGTCTCCCACTTTCAGCTGTTTCCAGTCCTGTCAGCAAAAATTCCTATTATAAATACTGAATGATGGTTCTATTTTTATGATATGTAGTTCTACATATTCCGTGCATCCAAGGTTTTTTAAAGGTAAGACATAACGGCTGAGGGTACCTTGCAGGATTCCAGATTTGTTTGGTGTCCTTTCTATAGTGTGTGAATTCTTTGTAATGAAATGGATAATAAAAGAAACGAAAGACTCGTTTTTAGCTTGAGGGATGACTCAGTTTGCCAGAGCTGCTTGGTGAGTTCAAGCGTTAAGAGATCGACATACGCCATTTTCTTCGTCCTCTGATATCGACAGAAATCTTGTTCTTTGTCATTTTATTTTCAGTCTACTGGGTATCATGAATCATTTGAACCTTTAGATTCAAATCTTTGATTTCATGCACCCTCTTACCTATCGACCTATGAACATACATCGACGATCTACCGACTGTCTCTCTCTCTCTCTCACTTACTCACTGACTTACTGGTCACACAACGCGTACAGGCATGACTGTAAGAGTATCGAGTTAGCCATACTGAATACCGTATGGCTTCCAGCGGTATAACGCACGACCTGCAGATGCCAAAGACTCCGACACATCTGTCACCAAGTCCACCAGCTTCTAACCGATATTTTCTTTGCCACACAGACCGTCCTGATATGCACATAGTTAACGGCTGGACGTTAATCAACAAATACCCCCCACCCCCGCCACACAGATGAATCACGCCACGATTTGCGTTGCGACAACAGTGTATATATATAAAAAGAAATAGCAATATTATCGTAAGAGAAAGTTCCTTCTGACGTCAAAACAAGCGTCGCTACATAAATAGTGCATGATGTTTCTTTTTCCGTACGACTATTACAACAGAGCTACTTTCAAATTGTTATTCTTGGAGTTTAAAATTTCAGCAGAAAAACTATTTTTTGTATAGGTTTAGTCCCTTAACTGGAAAAAGACTTTCTTCGTGGATCTGTAAAAAAAAGAAAAATCCAGTGAACTAATTTATATAAAAAACGCTATTAAAACCGAGGAGAAGTTTTATTGTCGATCACGCGAAGCTTGCTAAGTGTAGGGCAGCGAGTATTTTTAGTCTCAGTCTTTGTTTAACTCGGGAAATCGTTACGTCTTTGTTACAATAATAGACATACGAAATCTGATTCGCGACAAGATGTACCTGGGAAAGGTTTATAAAACGAAGCATCCGAAGCGATGCTGTTAGCGAATTGCTGTTTATGCACCCGTGCTTGCTGGTGTGTCGTCAGGTCGGTGTGAAGTCAGGTCGGTGTACAGTCAGGTCGGTGTGAAGTCAGGTCGGTGTAAAGTCAGGTCGGTGTGTCGTCAGGTCGGTGTCAAGTCAGAAAGCCACTGAAAAGTTGCCAGTTTCTTAGGAATCGTTGCATGTCACTAGCAACTTATGAGGTCCGTTTTGAATCATCTTTACCAGCTCCAAGAGTACAAAATTGAAAAGGGTGTTTCGAGATTGCTTCTAAGCACTGTCAATATTTGTGAGATAGATGGAAGATATAAGAAGTGTCTTCAATTTCTGTCCATATTCATCAATAGCTATCTGGAAATGTCAGTGTTTCTGACACAAGACCAGTAACTGTTTTCAAGCAGGTTGGGATTCACAGTAACATACTCTGCTACTGAACTGACACTTCCAGCGATATACTCAGCTACTGACACTGACACTTCAAGCGATAGTACACTTGAAACATACCTATCTTCTGACACTGACACTTCAAGCGATAGTACGCTGGAAACTTACTCAGCTACTGACACTAATACTTAGAAAAAAGTACACTTGACACGTACTCAGCTATTGACACTCTTATTTCAAGGGAGACTACATGTGAAAGATATTCAGTCACTGACACTAACACTTCGAGCTAAAGAACACTTGAAACCTACTCACCTACTGATGCTGACACTCCAAGCAATAGTACAGTTAAGGATGACACCTAACCAATAGCTGTCTTTCCATTCCTCTGACATTAAAATCACACTGCGTTTTATATAAAACCTCTTTGACTATATCTTCTAGGTTAGGCCTTAAATTTTTTTGTTTTACACTTGTATAGATATTAAACAATTTACAGTTAAATGGACAAACCCATGCGGAAAGTATTTTCGGACGAGTCAAGCAATGAGAACGAAGATAAGTGCGGCTATTTTAATGCTTGTTATCTTCACTAAAGAAGACGTGAATTGTGAAATTGAGAGCGGGGTGGCCAATGGGATCTCTTTACAGAATTCAACCCCGATAACTTTTGTGCCTGACGTTGTCTCCTACCCAGCGGGTTCTCAAGGGTTAGGTGACGAAGTATGTGATGCAGGTAACTGGTCCGCAGCAAAGGGAGATAATGGTAACAGTAACAACACAATCACGCAGGCGGGTTTTCACGGGGAGGACAGATATTTTTCCGGAATCCCAGTCGCACAAGATGCTCACACAAACACATTTACCGAGGTTGAATCAAGTGGATCTGTTCTTTTCGATTTACGTCTAAACGAGTGCAACAACAACTTTGGACATCTTCAGGTTAAAGGACGAGAGGGCACGATCTTGTTTTCTTTCTCTGCAACTAACAACACCCAGGACGACAGGGCTGTTATAGTGTGTGACGTGGAACTAATAGTTCCACCAGCCACGGTAGCGTGTATTCAGGTAATAGAGGCGGATGTGAGTTGTTTGAGATGCGAAATTCAGTTACGTGATGAAGAAGACGGTGTTATGTTTGAAGGTTGTCCAAGAGACCTTCCGAAAACATTTGTGACGTACACCAACTTTCTGAAACTTAGGGTGAAGCTGATCAGTCTTCAATTTTCGTTTTTCCTGCGTCTCAACTTTACGTCGCTTCCAGAGTCCAGCCGACCACAGTGGCAGACTAACTTTACTTCTCCAACAACAGGTGATTTTTGTACATCTCCATGCCATTGTCACTTACTTCCAATAGATCGTTGTTTGTAAGGCGAAAACAAAAAACCTGCGTGTCTTTGGGCGTTCCTGAATACATTTGTTTACAATACGAATTTTAAGCTTAGCAAAACTGCCAAGACTACATTTGTGTGATATTTGTATTTCCAAAGTGCAGGTCACAGATCTTGAAGTACATTTGAATACGCAATTCTGAAATTAAATTAAATATAACTGACACAGAGTGAACACACCTTAAGACTTTCTAATGACCGGAAGTGCTGACACAAACACTTTTGCAAGCCGAATTGAGCGTTTCCATAGCACATTATCGTCAGCGTAAACCTCGCTCATACGGTATAGAACATCGTCAGGCAGGCAATGTCTTCAGTTTGCACAGATATCTTTGAGAAACTGGTCGTGACTGAACACGTATGCACCCAGTGGCAATTTCTGAGCGCGTGTGTATATCCGTGCAAGAGCATGTGTGCGTATGTGAGTCTGGGCATGTGCATGTGTTCTTACGCGCATTCGCACGACTTCACTTTGCCACGTGATATTACAATGTCGCGTGCAATAAAGTGTGCTGCACCTCTGCTTTATTCCGTTCCGCATGAGAGTATCTAAGTGAGGATCGAAACATGTATTCATAACTATCACGAGGATTGCCGTCGTCGCCGTCATCACTATTACCGTCACCATCACAATCACCGTCACAGTCACCATCCGTACCGCCCTGCCATTATTGCTGATTGTTGCTGTTACAATCACCGTCACAGTCACCATCCGTACCGCCCTGCCATTATTGCTGATTGTTGCTGTTACAATCACCGTCACAGTCACCATCCGTACCGCCATGCCATTATTGCTGATTGTTGCTGTTACAATCACCGTCACAATCACCATCCGTACCGCCCTGCCATTATTGCTGATTGTTGCTGTTACAATCACCGTCACAGTCACCATCCGTACCGCCATGCCATTATTGCTGATTGTTGCTGTTACAATCACCGTCACAATCACCATCCGTACCCCCATGCCATTATTGCTGATTGTTGCTGTTACAATCACCGTCACAATCACCATCCGTACCGCCATGCCATTATTGCGGATTGTTGCTGTTCCAGGTTACTTAGAGACCTCACAAGGGTCACAACCTATCAGTCGTCTTCCCTTCATAAACACCTGGATACGCCTGGTACCTCCAGATGATTATGGTGTTGTAATTAACCTTCACCTCCTTTCTGGTAAGAGTGAATGCTTATTAAAGGAGATGGGTGATCGCGATCACGTGATCTTTTACACGAGGAACATCTCCAAGGTGTATCATTTTTGCAAGCACATTGGCAACTTCGCTGACCCCTTTGTGAACCTGGGAGAAGTGCACGTGCAGTACGTTAGTTACTCTGGTTTCCTTCAAGCGCCCTTCAGAATATGGTTTTCGTTTCATCGCCTCTCTGCGTTACCCGTTCAGCTGTCTGACGACAGGTGGAACTGCTCGGCCGTGTACTGGCCTGATATGCAACAACATTTCCCGTGTAACTTTGTGTCCGAATGTGTGGGCGGCGAAGATGAGGCTGGGTGCTGGCGAACTAATAGCATGTGCGGTCATGGGCAATTGCAGGCCGACGGGCGATGTTTTTCAGTTCTGTCTGTAGATGAAGAAAAAGCTTCTTGGAAAGAGGCGAATCAGTGGTGTCAAGGACGCGGGGGGCGTCTGGCCAGTCTGAGCACAAGGAAACGGTGGGACACCATCGCTGAGCTCTTCACCAGGCTCCAGAAGGGGTCCGTTGTTTACATCGGCGCTAGGTCACCTCCCCCAGCGGCACACCTCATGTACGCATTTCTAACTCAACCTCTTTTCGGTGTCACGAGTCCTGTTGTTGTACCTAAAATATACCTGAAAGGATCAAAACATGCGTCAAACAAGTGTGTTGTTACATTTGACAGGTATCGAAACAGCTGGATGTGGTCTGACGGAACGATTGCACACTTCATCGACCTTACGCCCATTTTCAGCCTCAAAAGCAACATGGAGGCGTGCGCCACCATTCCGCTGGACTGGATCTACAAGATAAGCAGGCAGTTTTTCCTGGACTCTGTACAATGTGACAGCGAATCTTTCTTCTCTTATCGCTTGTGTGAAATGCCAGCCGCAGCAGAACGTAAACTCGAGGTACCAGAGATTTTTTCAGCACGGGTAACCTCCAGGTTTGTCGAGGTCAGGTAGTATTTCACTCAACGTTTATACATTTTTTTTAGAATTCGATGTGACGTACGTCAGCCATTTTGCTTCCAGTTTTATAGATTCTTAATCTTTCCTCTCCCATCCTTCTCCATTTTTTCATCGCTTTCATCATCTTCTTTCTCGTCTTGTTCCTCCTCTGTTAACGTCCCATTCTGATTTCTTTTCATCGTTTTGTTCCTTTTAATATTCTTCCTGTTCTTCCTTTTCTCCGTGACCTTGTGAGCTCACATGTGACGACAGTGTATCCCATTAAACGCCTCAGTCATCTTAGGAAGCACACTGATCTGGTGATCTCTAAGTTAACGAAAACGGAAGTGATCCAAGCTAAATTAGCGATAGACGATGCAGACAGCCGAAAGTTTCGGAGCGTTACCCCTTCGTCAGGACAATACAAACACAACAAGATATAGATAAAGACAAATTAAACAGACACAGTTGAAGGCAAAGACGAAAAACAGGCAATTAACTGGGTGAAGCGGAGAGACGTGTACGAGTCCGGCGTGGGGAAAAACTGCTTGCACAGGCGAGGCTTCCATTAAAAAGTGGCTAGCTAGGAGAGTCATGCGTACAGCCAATCAGATCGCGACCAGCCTCTGATGTCGTGGCCAATCGCACGGCGGGTGGAGGGGGTGGAGGGGGTGGAGAAGAGAGGGAGAGAGGGGGTAGGCGAAGGTTAGTTACAGAGGGAGTTAGTTACTAAAGGAAAGTGAAGACGGATAGGCGAACAGAAGATTAAAAGAAGGAGAAAGTAGGAGCGAATGTGTGTGCGTGTGGAGGGGGGTGTTAGTGTTTTAGGTTCAGTTCTGTTTCAAGTTTCAAGTTTCTTTATTCTTTTACCCCCAGGGGGTAAAAGAA
The DNA here is from genome assembly GCA_004794575.1 of Lanistes nyassanus. Lineage (NCBI taxonomy): Eukaryota > Metazoa > Mollusca > Gastropoda > Architaenioglossa > Ampullariidae > Lanistes > Lanistes nyassanus. The sequence goes on along the minus strand of SMGT01014778.1, from coordinate 183,781 downwards.
AGAAAGAAAAAAATTGTCAAAAAACCCCACATCAATCATAATTCACCTGGCATTAGGCTATGCATATATTGATAAATAACCTCAATGATTAGTAAACACCCAAATAACACACTCAATCACGGACGCAGACGTACCCACACGCAAAAACATAGGCACATATTCATCTATGCATTAATGTACTCTACTAAGAAGTATTTTAACAAAATTCACTACCTTGGTCAATACACTTTGTTTTTGCAAGAAAAGAGTTTATACAGTTTAAATGCATTTGGCCGGCTCAAGTAGTATGGGCACCATAGTGTCAAAGTGGGAGATGAAGTAGGAATCCATATTTTCGCGGTCAATGGAGTAACCATTCATCTGCCACACGCATAAACCCTCATGTTTTCTGCTGTTGAAATGTCGTGCGACTGGGATACCTCTGTTGTCCTTAGTGTCAGCTAAAGGTTTTTTAAGGGGGTGTTTAGTGTGCGTTCTGTCACACCAATGTAAAGCAGAGGAAGACAGATGGTACACGAAAAGGCGTAGACAATGTTTTTGTTCGTGCAAGTCAAAACAGTCAGAACAGAAGTGAACCGAGGTTCTGTGTGACTGGGGTTGTGGATGGTTTGGAGTGTAAGTTCTCATGGTGTGGAGGCAGCTTTTTGCCGAGCAGAGTGCAAAAGATCTGGAGGGTGGTTGTGGGGCAGGAAGAACGTTTCCCATTTTGCATCAGATTTTGTGGAAATGTGTCACCAGAGCACAGTCTGCGATGTCTGAGGACCTCTGTCTCCCTGCATATGCGAGAATAGGTTGGGGCCGTTTCGCGTTTCTTAATGGCCGGTAAGCCTATAGGGGACACCTAATGTTTAGAAGTTTGGCGACACAAGGGTGTGTTGTTCTAAACCTGATTCTATTGTGTTCAACAGTCTGCGTACATCCAGTGCCCCAGTCATCACTTCACACACGTTTTCCTGGCTTGTGACGACGCCTCTAGCTGCTGGTTCAATCCAGAAGAATCAAGCAGCTTCTGTTCGGCACCACTGACATCACTTCCGCCTCCATTTACATGTGCCAGTGGGCTCCAGAGCATCCCGTATACTGTGGTCTGCGATCACAGCGCTGACTGTAAAGACGGAAGTGACGAAGATTTCTGCCATTTCCCTCCCTGTGAGGTCATATCTTCCTTTCGATGTGGAGACGGAAGGGTAAAAGATGATTCTGTGCTTCCGTATTATGACGAGTTCTCAGTGTTGGGCAATATGCTGAGCACAGTCCCACAGCCTGCAGTGTGTGCCCCAAACTGCTGCTTGGTGTGCTCTTAACAGCAAATGCTGTCCAGCATTCTGTGTCCATCATTTCATCGAAGGGTCATAACGGCAAATAGTCCACAGATTAAGACGGGCCTCTAGTCCGTCACCGCGATATGAAAAAGGATCAAATCTTATCTTCTTATTTATTTATTTATTTATTTATTTATTTATTTATTTATTTATTAAAGCCCCTAAGCTTTATGACACTCCTCTAAAGTGCACGGTTGTTGTCCCTTTTGTTGAGTATTAGACAAACAGGGCAGGTGGTCTGTAGTTTTATCACCACGAGTCTCGCAGAACGTGTTGGGAAATGTTTTCAGTAGTTAATAAATGTAGTTACAAAATTCACAAATATTTGTAGTATTATTAAAAGACTTTTTAATATTTACACAAATTAGAGATATTTGTAGTTACTCATGAAAGTTTTTTTAAGATTTTTAAACTTAGAGATATTTGTAACTATTAATACAGCTTTTTTCTTTTAAGATTGCAAACTTCACAGGGACTTTTATGTGCAGTGTGTACACACATGGCAACGATGCAACAGAAGAGTGGACTGTGCTGACGGCACTGACGAACAGCAGTGTCCCGAGTTGTTTTCTGTCGCACACAAGACCATCGCCCTCGTGCTGCCAATAAAGATTGACCTTAATTCTGCCGAAGACTTTACGTACACTGAACTCAAACACAATGCGTCAGTCCCGTTCTCTTGCTCCGATACCCACTTCATGTGCGCCAGCCTTCACCAGGTCTGCCTACCTGTCTACCTCCGATGTAACGGGATGTACGACTGTCCTGAACACGAAGACGAGGCGGAATGCGACAGCTACACGTGCCAAGGCTTCTACCGCTGTCGCGGCTCTCAGGTGTGTGTTCACGTGAGCCACGTGTGTGACGGGCTATACCAGTGTCCACAACGTGATGACGAAATACTGTGCAATGAAACGTGTCCAGAAAACTGTATGTGTCACGGGTGGTCTTTCATTTGCTCTGATATTTTCTGCGCTGCCAGTTATTTCAACCTTCGTTACCTCGACGCCAGAGACACGTCCATGACACTCGCTGACCTTGAGAACAACACGTTCCTCGTTCATCTCAGTCTGATCCGATGTAATCTGAGTGAACTTCAGGAGGTAACATTACATAATCTTCGCTCTCTTGACGTCAGCAATAATCAGCTAACTCACATTGGCAGCGGTCACTTTGCTGGTCTGAGAAATTTGGAGATCCTTAAGATCAGTAACAATCCACTGAAGGTTTTGTCTTTCCAGGAGTTGCGGCAAGCATGTGGTCTCAAAGTTCTCGACATGTCTAGTGTTCGCGTCTCAACGATAGACTTGAGTATTTTCACATTCTTCTCGAAGCTGGTGATGCTGAATCTTTCTGGGGCTCATCTGTATCACGTGACAGGAAGTGGTTTTCTTGGAATGACTTACTTGCGCGTGCTTGATTTGCGAGTTTGTCCAGTCACAGTATTTCCACCAGGTATATTCCAGGGTCTACATAATCTGGACACTATTTATGCCGACAACTACAAGCTGTGCTGTCCAGCGACACTACCGAGGGGTTTCAACGTACAAAACTGTCACGCTCCTTCTGATGAAGTGTCCTCCTGTGACGATCTGCTGCGCTCCAACCTGTACCGTGTGGGGCTCGCCATTTTTGCCTCCCTGGGTTTACTTGGAAATCTCGGCTCCTTAGTTTATCGCCTGATTTTTCGCAAAACCACAGGAAAAGTCGGCTATGACGTCTTCGTGACCAACTTGAGCATGGCGGACTTTTTGATGGGCGTGTACCTCCTTGTTATCGGCGTAGCAGACCATAAATACAAAGGGGTTTACCTATGGGAGGATGTCGGCTGGAGAAGCAGCAGCATTTGTAAGGTGGCAGGTGTTGTTTGTTTATTGTCCTCCGAGGTGTCTGTTTTCATCATCTTTTTCATTACTGTCGACCGCTTCCTTGTCGTTCGCTTTCCTCTAAGCCAATTGCACTTTAGCAAATGTTCTGCCCAGCTGGCATGCACAGGGTCTTGGCTAGTTGGCATTTGCTTGGCGGCCATACCTTTGCTGCCTATGACGTCACAGTGGGACTTTTACGGTCAGACAAGTATTTGTATTCCACTTCCTACCTCAAAAGCGGATTTCCCAGGCCGCATGTATTCGTTCGGTGTGATTATTATCTTGAATTTTGTATTTTTTCTTCTTATTTTGATTGGACAAATTCTCATTTACTGGTCCGTTCAATCGAATTCCATTTCCGCAGAAAGCAGTTCTAAACTCAGCAAAGACTTAATTATCGCTAGACGTTTAATTACGGTAGTCATGTCGGATTTTTTGTGCTGGTTTCCCGTCGGCCTGACGGGACTTCTAGCGTCGCGCAACGTCCCCATTTCCAGTGAGATCAACGTTGTCATAGCCATCTTTGTTTTACCTTTCAACTCTGCGCTGAACCCCTTCCTTTACACCATCAACGTCTATCTGGAGCGTAGACGTCGCGAAAGAGAGGAACAAAGACGGAAATGCATTGTCGCACAACTGAAATCACTGAAAACCCACACAGGTGGTGAAAATCACAAGAGTGTGGAAACATATAATTACAACGTTCAGCTGACCCCGAGCCAGGTTCCAGTCACGTTATTGTCTCCAGAGACAACCAGAAACGTTTTGCAAGGGAAGAGATAAGGACAATGGAAACCTCTCGGAGTAATATTATTGTGAATAAAGTAGAGGATATTACAAAAAAAAACACTTCTGCATGAGCACGTTTATACATACGTACATGTGCGTACACACTCATGCTTATGTAAACCTACAGACACATGCATATATATATATATACGTACAAATACGGCCAAACATTGAGAGCATAAAGAGTTTTCTACAGCTGTCATTTTTTTTCTAAGGGTTTTTTCCCATGAAGGTTTATTTGTCCAGCGATTAAACAAATTCATCGCTAGCCAATAAGAGAAAGCACTTATAAAGACTACCCAATTCTTAGATCCGGTACTTAAATCCAGTACATAATTTCTGGCGAATGATAATTCTGCGTCCATAAATTGTCACAGAAGAAAACATCAAGGCTTAAGATTGAGCGTTTATAATGTTTTTAGTAAGATTGCTGATTATGCGAAGGGTGTAAACTGAATATCCTTCTAACGAAGTAGTATTACAAACAAAAACCCAAACAGTTCTAGATGTTTTCAGCAGCAAAAAACAACCCAAGAAACGAGTTTCAGTCACTTATTTGATGCCAGCTTTTGTACTAATAGAGTTTTTAGTTTAAACGAAAACCAACAGATATAAAAACACGAGATGGCTTTACGTAGTCGCATTAGCAGAGTCGTAAAGAAGAGCTTATGAGTTACAATATTGTTGGTGACGTGTTGAAGATATAATGTGTATAGATATAAGCAGGCTTGAGTTTCACAAAGATGAGGTCAACAACTGCCAATAAAGATGAAGTCGAAACCTAAAGATGACCGCTTACCAGAAGTCCCGATGCGGATTAAATTTAAGCAGCAATGACACCCCCACCCAACCCCTTTAAATAGTCAATGGGCTGATTGATTATCGGACCACCCGCCCACAGACTCAGTGACGGACGGACTGACTGACAGACGGAGTGGCTGACTGACTGACTGAAGGACGGACAGATGTCTGTGATTGTGCAGTGAAGTGTACGTCCTAGGCGCTGTGAATACGTTTTTGCACTGGACATTTCATAATCTCAGAAATCTTGTTCAAAATGAACTGTACAGCTCCACTGCGGTCCACAATAGCATAATAAAGTTAAAAGGAACATTACTATAATTTTTTCAGATAAGGCTGTAAGGTTCATCACTATTATTATTATTTTCAAGATGTGTTGTTTTGAGTTCTGTGCATGTAGCAGAACAGTTTAACCTCACGGAGACTGTAAGCAATCGAAACCAGGACGAATAACCTTTCTTAGCATGCAACTCTCTTCTAGAAATTTTTCAAACAAAAGGACAGCCAGTTGTTGTTACACGTTTAACAGACGACGAGAAAAACGTTAACAGGACCAACATGAAAATTAAGAGATGTTGCAAAATTAACATGTTTACTGCTTGTACGTGACTATCAAGTCCTAACGTTAAGCGCGAAATAATGTTCAACATGTTAAGACTTTTGAAATAAGATGAACAGAATTGTTACGGGTGGCAGGCACAGGGCGGAAGGGCTCAACTGGTCGAGACGTTTGTAGATTACCTACCAGGACAACCTCGAGGATTTAGTTAAGGCGCTATCGATTCACTTCCCGGCAGAGTCGTACCTAAGACTTAAAACTGATAATCTAATAGCTGCCCTACCAGACCCCTGGCACTATAGGGAACAGTACTAGGACTGGTTGGCCCGGTGTCAATGTAATGTGACTGGTTTGCCCGGTGTCAGTATAACGTGACTGGTTGGCCCGGTGTCAGTATAATGTGGTTGGGTGGACAGCAGTCCCTGTATGCCAGAACGTTAAATTGTCTCAAGCAAAGTCGTTCTGATATGCACGTCGTTCGCAATTGGACGTAAAGCAATAAACCAGCCAAAACCCACCTACCAAGTCTACCTCACATTTTCCAAACCTTTCATACTGTCACAGCCCTGGACTGTGCTCTTCGACGTGACCTTTCATACTGTCACAGCCCTGGACTGTGCTCTTCGACGTGGTTAATTGCGAAGGCGAGTCAAGATTTTTCACCCTAAAGCTTCCAGACAAAAACTGTGTGCGCTACACCTCAGTGGACAGTTAATTTACCCAATTTTCAGCCATTCGGGGTGTTTGTTAAGAAGAGAGTGCCCTCAAATGCTGTTTTGTTAATATCTAACCTTGAGGGCTACCTTTGGAATCAGTTTCAATGCAGTAATTATACTTCATAGTGTTAATGATCTCAAACCAATAAAAAAATTTTAGTTCTTTTTATAATAATTCGCTTATTATGATCTATTGAACTTGTTTCAATTACGTAATAACAATGCTACAAGATAACAATATGATCATTCCCCCCCCCCCCCAATAAG
>SMGT01014778.1:147227-176012 GCA_004794575.1 Lanistes nyassanus | reverse complement strand
CGGTACGGCTACGTGAAGTCCATGCTGGTCACTGTTCCTGCCACACTGTCGCTGACGGTGGCTGTACGAGGCTTGGGTGGTGGAAGTCTTGCTGGTCAGTCCTGCTGCCATCCTGTTCCTACCTTCTGTTTATCTCTACCTTGAAGGTCTTACAGGTGATACTGCTTTACTTTCTATGTTCTGCTTTTACTTTTAAATCTCTACAACTTACGTTTGCACTATAGTTTACTTGATTTTTTTTTTAATTTTGTATTGTTTAGATGTATCTAACATCTGGATGGGGGTTTACTACCTGCGCTGTCCTCTCATTTACTTGTGTGTGTGTGTGTGTGTGTTATAATAGTCTGTGTGCTGCCATATAACCTTTCGCGTTACTGCCATTCAAAAAACGACTTCACTTTTTAGCCTATCCAAAGGGTTATAAGGCTGACGCGCCGTGGGCTATTCAAAGTTATCTAAAACACATTGGCGTGAATTCACGCAGTTCCCGATGTATACATCTACCGTTTGACATCAGCAACAGAAAGCGATTGACATCATCTGCCTCACCCGAAGGGCGGGAATGCGCGATTTACGTACATCACATTTTGACAGACGGACGAATTGACAGACAGCATTTGGTCTCAGAGGCTTCCATCTTCTTTTCTAACTCAACTGCCAGTCTCCAACTTTCACAGCCATACAGCAGGATGGAGACGACTAGGGCTTTGTAGAGCTCGATCTCGGTGGGTAAACGGAACCCTGTGACGTGTTATTCTACTTGTAATTCTTGTGTTTATTCCATCAGACCTTTGCTCTTTCTGTGACTTTTTTTCTGCTTGACTATTTGAGAGAAATACACGAAATTCGATCTGGGCGGATAGGAGAAGACCTGTGGAAGAGCGCTATAAAAAGAAAGGACTATCATAGAGCAGGAATGTTGATGTCATAGGTGTTTGCTTACCTGTGCCAGGTATTGTTTAAAAAGACAATGTATCCACGGAACTCCCCAAAACACCAATCTTTAAAACGACAGCCGCTCTTGTGAAACAAAACAAGACAGAACAAAACTTACTTTCATTGACTGAAATAGCAACTAACTTCAGCGACTCAAAACGCTACCTTCGCTTCACAAGCAAATAAAGACCCATCGAGGATGCGTGAAAAAGATAGAGCTTACGTGCGGATATAATGTTTCAGCACTGGACTGGCTTGCATGAGCGTTCGTATCCGCACTTCCGACAGAATGGTTGTCCTAAGGCCCATTCCCCCTGTGTATTTTATGTGCAGGATATAAGAACGCTCCTGCAAGCCAGCCCAGTCCACTTACGCATGACCATAACGACCATTTTTGGCCATTAGCTAATTAACTGAAGTCTGAAGTATTTCCGTCTATCTGAAAACATTGAGATTTTACTTGATGAATTGGTGGTGACATACATCGTCTTCGATTTTGGTGGTTTTCATCCATCTGACCCAATCGTGCCCCCTACACCTAACTCATCATCACTTTAAGAGTAATTTAAAGAAAGAGAAGCAAACAAAAATTATGCTGTACTTATAAATTGTACAGAACAACATACGCAGAAAGTAAATCTCCAGTCATAAAGGAAGCAAAAAAGCAGACCAAGGTACATAACTCTTGTCCCCGATTTCATCAAAGTACTGCGAGTTATCTACCTTTTAGTCCCAGCGCCTTCTGATTTACAAACAAACAACATATTATGCTAATATTTCTTCCAAATTTTCTACCCTACTTTGTCGGCTGTTTCCCCGCACCCTCCCCTTCTATCTCTGCTGGTCCTGGGGTGCTGATATACAGCTGGAAGCGAAGTGTTCCTATTTTGCGTCCTGCTCCCCCATTTGAGGGAGAGATATATGGTGGAATGTGGTGGAAGATCCTTATAGTTGTATGACTAACCAAATCGACCACATAGAGGGAATTAGTTCACACGACAGGCATACTGCAACGATTCACAAGGGTGGACAATGACTTATGATGACGTGTTAGTAACGAGGTAATGTCGAATGTTGAGCAGTGTATAGTTCTACACAGTGTGCACTGCTGTACAATGGTGTGACAGATGGGGCGACCACTTCAAAGTGTTCTGTGAGAATCTGCTAGCGCGGCATCCGGAACTCAACCTGTGGGCTGCCAACTGTCTGCATGGAGCCGTGCCTGCAGGGTGGATAGTGGAGTGCTTGACCAGACCTCTCCGCTGTCCCCTCTCCGTGGTGCGGGAGGTAGAACAGGCCGAGCAGATGACCAGCGCCCGCCTCTGGTCCAGGCCTACCGTGGGCGGGGAGTGCCGGATCATACGGACGGCCCTCCCGTGATGGAAGGTTAGTCATGGAGGCCCACTGCACGCTAGCGATGACCCACGGGACTGCGTTCAGTGTGGGCAGGAAGTGGCGGACTTCCTGCGTCAGCTCCGGGTAGGCGACACAGGTGAGAGAGCCTTCTCACGGAACGAGCTTTCCACATTCAGCTAACGACAGCTGACAGCCAACATTGTATCGGAGGTTTATTGCTGGTGACAACTAGCTTTCTAACTGCAGCTTACCAGCAATGACAAATTATTTTCCATCGGAAGTGTATTAATAATGACTGCAGATTTTCCCTTCGTAAGTTCAATCAAATGATCGCTGATATGACACGTCCTTTTCATCGCGAGTCATTTCCAACAGCCAGCTTTCCACCCACTAGTTTACTTTCAACTAAATTCTGCTGTGAAATAACCGCTATGGCTGCTTAATACAATCGTATGTCGTATGTATTGTGCGCGGTTACTGCTCACAGTGCCAAAATGATAGCGCAAAGCAAAGAGTTGTTTAGTGGGTGTATGTACCTGTGTTTTAATTACTCTAGTTTTTACGTATCTAAACAGGCTGTCCCTGGTTATGTGCATTGAAAATCCACGCTGTCGCATTTAAGTGTGTTATTGGCGATCTTATTTTGTTGTAAGTAATCTGTATTGGTTTGGTACTTCTGTAACTTGTTCGTGCGGCTTTGATCTTGTCAGAAAACGAAGCCGGTGCAAGAGACAGGCTGGAGTACCGGGACGTGCTGGTGCTGTGCAGCCTGGGCGGACTGAGCGAGCGGTCTGGAATGGTCCGAGGACTGAGTGGCGCCGGTTTTCCCGTACGCCTGATGACGACAGACGAGGACACGGACGACGCTGCTGCCGCTCGCAGCAACGTGCTGTGGATGACGAGCGGGCACCGGGTGAGGGGGCTGGAGAGGAAGGTGGTGGTCTGTGTGGAAGACAGCACGCGGCTGCACGAAGTCTATCACCGTCTGTTGTTCATGTCACGGTGTACCTCGCAGCTCATGCTGGTCGTCAAACGCCAGACAACCACGTGAGGTTTTCGGCTCGTCATCATTGGCTGCTGTGCGCCTGCAGAGGAACCGTTACGTCTTAAAAGTCTTAAAAGTATTCGTTAAGTCCATTCGCACACGGGCCAGGTTGCACGGCTCGTAGTAGCTATAACAGATAAGTTTAGAGTGACGGTGCTGCCACCTTGCAACGACTTCCTATTATTAAGCGCACTGAAAGAACCAGCAAACTGCTAAATATACACAAGAGAAATGCAAGAATGGTAATACTGCGCAGAAATGTGCGCTAGGCATAGACGAAAAGTCTCTAACTGACGCTGAGCGGTGTTCGAGAAGTCCACAAATCGTGGGATCATTGATCTGTGAGTGGTGCTGTTATCATGGCTGTGATCTTGCATGCTTGGCATGCAATTATTTTCCTGTCAAACAGCCCCGGCCCATTATAAACTATGCTTTGATTCTTTTCGCACAAGTAGGGCCAGGGTCTCACAGCTATGCCGTGCCCTGTGCCCTTTTGCTATTTTTACTGAATGCCCCTTGTGAATGCTATATAGAACTATTTTTCTTGTTTGCTGAGTATGCGTGCATCCTCGAGTCTTATATATATGGATGCGTATATGAATATATTTATAGACCTTTTCGCAGTCACACTGCGTGTGATGTTTTGTATTGTTTTAAGTGGCGATCAGTACAAAATAATATTACCTGATATTACGCAGTAGTCTACATGTCTGTCCCAGTGTCGGACAAGAGCCGACACATGCCCGACAACCTGCTTGTGACGGACCCAGACTGCCTGATCTCTGTGTCTGTGGAAGAAGTTTCGCCTATCGGCCTGTATGACACGCTGTTTGTTCACTTGTTGTGAAAGCTGGCTTTCTAGCTGTGTGCACGGTCTTTGTTCACTTACTGTGAAAGCTGGCATTCTAGCTGTGTGCACGGTGTTTGTTCACTTACTGTGCACACACACACACACAGGTACATATGGATTACACACAGAGTACATTCCAGATGTCATACGATCTATATACTCTGAGCAAATATTGGTGTTTAATATCTACGTATGTTTAATTTCCTCTCTATCTAGACATTTTCGAACAGTGAAAGGATGCTGTATGGTATGTGCTGAACGGATTAAATACGTCAAACATTGAATACTTAACACTGTGTTGTTGAATACAGATAACAGCACCATTTCCAGTCATTCCCCTCAGAAAGTGTTTTTGAAGTCGGTAGGTATATTTAGGTAAATTTAGAGGGACCATCTTCCTACTCGCAGTGATTTCGCACTATTGGGTCTGGGTGGGTGGGGATGGGGCCTGTAACTGAGTTATGCAATGAAATAACCACCAGTCTGAAAGCTGCAGTAACATGAACAGTTAAGACAAGTATTTTAATGTTTAGGCTAAGGTCATGGAGTCTGCACAACGTTTAATTCCTGGATTCGAATCTAAAGCCTTCTCTGTCTGTAAGATGATATACGATACATGTCGTGTTTAAATATATAGTCTTCAGCCCACAGAATGAAAATCTAAGTTCTTATGAGTGGGTGTGTTGGTGGGAGGGGTGGTGGTGCTTAGGAGGTCTGTTTGTGTCTTTTTGGGGAGGGGGGAGAACATGACTAAAGTTTGTATTTTTAAAAGGCAAACTGTAAGAGGTGGTGCTTATACTGCTGAAAAGACATGAAAGACCACGGGCTACATGATGCCAAAACACAAAGTGGTATAGTCACGAAGCTATAGTGTACCTCGTTCATTAATGTAATGACCAACAACAGATGTAATGGGCTGACACCTTCCTCTCATTTCCTCCACGCTCCCGCTTCTGTTGTGCTTCGTTGGTAATGATGACAATTCCCCTGACATGCGGGTTGATTGCTCTACACGACTGAATTGTGTACAGTCATATGAGACCAGTATTGGACTGTTTATGCTTATCGATCTCAGCTGTAGGGAGAGACGTTTTGTTCCTGGCAAACACCTTTTGTAACTCAATACACACAAAAAAGACAGAAGGACTGAAGGACGGACAGACAGAAAGGCAGACAGACAAAGGGTAAGAGAAAATAGGAGAGGAGTCTAACCCCTATTAAACGTACGTTTGTGTTCTGTTCGTTCATTTACAGGAGTAGTAACCCGGCCGCTCACACTACTGTAACTGTTATGTCCTTTTGTTCCTGAAATTGTTGCGTGCTTTTATATGTAACAAGCAGACTCAAACACCTGTCTCTCCTCTATTCGTTTACTGCACATAACTTTCACAGTGTGAACGGGGGCTACGCACACTAAATGCCATGGAAACCAGACCTTCCCACTATTATCGAAATCGAACATCGCCCTCAGACACCATGCAGGAGGCGTTCTGTGTGTAGGCAGAACATATAAAGATGACGTGATGTGCGCCTGTGTGTAGACAGAACATATAGAGATGACGTGATGGGCGCCTGTGTGTAGACAGAACATATAGAGATGACGTGATGGGCGCCTGTGTGTAGACAGAACATATAGAGATGACGTGATGTGCGTTCTGTGTGTAGACAGAACATATAGAGATGACGTGATGTGCGCCTGTGTGTAGTCAGAGCATATAGAGATGACGTGATGTGCGCCTGTGTGTAGTCAGAGCATATAGAGATGACGTGATGGGCGCCTGTGTGTAGACAGAACATATAGAGATGACGTGATGTGCGCCTGTGTGTAGACAGAACATATAGAGATGACGTGATTGGCGCCTGTGTGTAGACAGAATAGATATAGAGATGACGTGATTGGCGCCTGTGTGTAGACAGAATAGATATAGAGATGACTTGATTGGCGCCTGTGTGTAGACAGAACATATAGAGATGACGTGATGTGCGCCTGTGTGTAGACAGAACATATAGAGATGACGTGATTGGCGCCTGTGTGTAGACAGAATAGATATAGAGATGACGTGATTGGCGCCTGTGTGTAGACAGAATAGATATAGAGATGACGTGATTGGCGCCTGTGTGTAGTCAGAACATATAGAGATGACGTGATGGGCGCCTGTGTGTAGACAGAACATATAGAGATGACGTGATTGGCGCCTGTGTGTAGTCAGAACATATAGAGATGACGTGATGGGCGCCTGTGTGTAGACAGAACATATAGAGATGACGTGATGTGCGCCTGTGTGCATACGTGCGTGGGTCCATGGAAAGGTGTATTTTGTTTCGCTTGAACACGTGCACGTGACTTGATCTATGTCACTCCTTGTCATCGCTCTAGCTTCATATATTTCCAGAAATGTTCCCAGTCTCTCTGTAAAACACCCAGGTAGGTCGGGTCATCATTGGATCAGGTGTTCAACAATGCCACGAGACGCCACGACACATACCCAGCCCAGAGAGAGAGAGAGAGCATGAAACAAAAGCATTAAAATACGTACGCACACTGTCGACCTATTTTTCACTTCCTGCACTCTTTCTTCTCTCTCTCTCTCTCTCTCTCTCTCTCTCTTTTTCATATCTCCTTCTGTATATCACATCCGGTTGACTCTTTGAAGTGTCTGTTTCACATTCGTTGTGGTTTATTTACCCTAAAAGAAAAGGGTCTGGATGTTGACACAGAGAGACAGACAGAGAGTTCTGTGTGTTTATTTCATTCCCTTGCAAAACACAGATTTCTCTCTCTCTCTCTCTCTCTCTAAAAAGTTAAAGGAGTGGCTGTCCCTTGACCTTTAGATCGTAGGGGAGAGGGGATGTATGAGACCCCAACTTTCTGTAGGCCAGCATCGTTAGCATCTACTCATCCTCGCTGCTTTACCTTCCCAGACCCATGGGTCACGTACCCATTCTCAGCGGGGTGAATTAGTGGGAGCATGTTTCAGAACACGGGCATCGAACCAACGCTTTCGGGTCTGAAGGCAAACGCTTCAATCATGCAGTCATCCGCTTCTTCGTCCTAGACTATATCGCTATCCTTATCACTGTTTTTTTAACATTCCCGTTTTTCCTTTTCTTGTGATTAATTTCCCATCAAAAGACGATCGCTAGGTGAAAAAGAGAGAAGTAGTGTGTATCAATTCTATTGCCCTTTGGAAATTGCTGTGTGGTTATTGTATTATTCTTGAAAATAGATATTTATCTAATCTGCCACCAGCGTTCTTTGTTTCTTTCTTCTCAGTCTGTCCCCTGCATCTCATCGATCGTAATCAGTGCTCACCATACAAGAGACGAATACACCCAGAAAAATATTTTCTCAACTCTGGGACAGGTGAACAGTGAAATCTACCGCAAACTGCGTTAATCCACCTGTGGGTGATACGCAATGTTTCTAATGGACATCAGCCCGACTTTAGGAATGAATTAAGAAAAAAGAATGGACGAGAGAGAGAGAGAGAGAGAGCATTCTAATGTGAACTGATAGTCGCAGTGAGCTTTACAGATTTACCGATCTCCACATGGTACTCGCCTCGCGTCACAAGCAGCATGGGTCCACGCACACGTAAAATCCAAACATTCAACCCTACAAGCCGACGAACAGCAACTCTACCTCCTACATGCAAAAAGTATTATACACCACGCTCACGGAGGTCAGAAAGACGAGCTTTCCGAACTTGCATCAGACTGTCACGAAGTGAAATGTGGGTAATAAGATAGAACAGGCGAGAAAACGCTGTTAGGCTATACTACCATCTATTGTAAAGCGGCGCATCATTGTTTGCTAATACTACTGTATTTCGACACACCAGGGTATTTGTTATAATTAAGTGGTTGCAGACATTCTGTGAAATAAAAATTGTTTCTGAGTCTATATGTCTAAGTACTTTTCTCCTCTTCCCTACACATTTGTCTGTTAACTTTTTTTTTCTTTTAAACGTTGTTGTCTCTAACCCACTTGGAAAAGGTGTCAGTCTGACCCACATACTTCTGCACGAAAGCGCGACATCAGATAAAGTGATAAAGTGAGGGATCTCCGGACGATCTACCCGCCCTAAGTGACATGGTTGGCCAAAAGCGATTACAGAAGGACGAATTCGACCTAGAAGCAAATAACTTCATCTAGGAGAAAAACATTTCGCTTACGATAAAATAATTGAACCTAGGTGGCATTGCAGCTAATCGCGATCTGTACGTGACGGATTTTGTCAAGACCAATCTGAACGAAGGCAGGCTCATTCTATTTCTCAGAGATCGCCTCCATTCCATAAGCTTCAGTTCTTTCTGCGAGCCTAGCTGTCTCTCAGTTCCTGCAGTTCTTGGCCACCCAGGTCGATGTCATCAGCGAAGTGCAGGCTGGAGATAACACGTCCTCCTACTGGGATTCTACATCCATGTTCCTAGAGGATTTCATTCATGGTCTTTTCAAGGAAGAGGTTGAAGAGGACTGGTGACAGCAAGCCACCTTGTCGGACCCCTACACTGTTACCGAAAAGAACTCCGCTTCCTGGCTGTTCAGAGTTGCTGCAATGCTCGGGTCTTCATACGGTCCTTCAGTGACTTGCACTACATAGGCATTCGATGTTGAACGATCGCAGTGTGTGCCAAAGGCGCTTGGACCACACTCTGTTGAATGCCTTCCTAAAGTCGATGAAGTTCTGGAACAAGTCTTTCTAATGCTGCACAAATTTTTAATAATGACTTGCAATTGGCAGTTGAAGATTTTTTCCCCACTGTGCTCCTCCCCAGTCTAAAATAGGCTTGTTCCTCTGCCAGTAGTTCTTCTGCCTGGGCTATAAGTCTACTAAAAATGAATTTGAACATGACTTTGCTGGGGGGTGGCTGATGACGTTTATTCTCCTGTAGTTCTGGCATTTGTGGCTGTTCCCCTTCTTGTGGAGCTGTATATAAAGGACCAGATCGATTCTCATTTTATTTTATAAAAAAATGGGTTAGAATATTATTTTTTTTATAAACAAAGATGGCTCAGATTTTTATTTAATTTAATTTAATTTAATTTAATTAATTTAATTTAATTTAATTTACAAAGGTATGGGTTAGAATAAACACGCCCTCCCTTGTCTTGGGCCTGACCATCCTCAGATTAAAGCTGCTTGGCTTTTACTCGTTTTCCGCTCATTGATTTTTTGTTTTCCTGACCTTGTGTCCTCCTAAACGGACAAGTCGGACAGCCAAGTTGTTTACGTCACAGATACATGTATATAAAGCCACCAAACAGCAATATCAATTCCATAGTGTGTGTGTGAGAGAGAGAGAAGGGAGGACAAAGAGGGGTTTGAAAAATCAGTACCGTCGTGGTTTTCACTCAATGGCAGTTAAGCTTGACACCTGCACGCGCGAATGCACACACGGACGGACAGAGAAAAGCAAAAAAAACAAAAAACAAAAAAAAACCACCCACAGTATAAATACGCAGTACATGTCGAAATCTGAAAGACATCAACAGCATTAGAGCTTAGTGCATAGTCAAGAGAACAATGTTTAACAAAACAATGGCAGTAAACAAAGCTGGCGTGGTCAATACAAAAACCACGACTCCGCCCCTCACTCCTCGCCACCCACCATGCACACGCTTTTACGCACGTACGCCTACACGTGCACTCACGAACACATGCCTGCGCGCAGAGGATGCACGTCCATAGACTACACAGTATAAACAGGAGAGAAACACTGTGTAACGAGGATTTCAATGAAAATAATGAAGTCTTTGTGATTCACAGACCGACACGCACTTGAATGGGAAACTAAAGTGATCCGGCGCGTGTTGACCCTGATTAGCAAACAATTGAGTTTGAATACTACGTGGGATACAGTGAACTTTGTGTGGACTTTTTAAGTTGATGTTGACCTTAAGCTCAGTGCGAGTTTTACGCAGTAAGCGTCTCGATCCTCCACCGAAATGGCGAATATCTACCACCCCAACCCACACCCAGCCCCCCTAGAGCGCAGAATTTGAGAAAGTGCATAGGACATCTTGGCAAGGTCTCCAGTCAAAGCCACTTGCAGTTCTGCACGTCAAAACATCCGCACGAAAGCAAACCAGCAAAGGTCAGCTGTATATATAGATACAGGTGTTGATGCTGGAAGGAGAGACTGACCTTGCTTGGTTTCGGCAACGAATTTGTGATATAAAAGATGGCTGGCAACTTTATTCTCGCGATCGTCTATAGACCTGTTTAGTTTCAGAGCCCCTCCCACCCCTTTGACAATCTGCACCGTTGAAGACTCTTGTGAACAGTAAATTTGCCTGTCGAGTACGGAGTACTCCGCCTGTACGTAAGTGAAAGTGTACATTATATAGGTGCGCTCAAACTCAAACGAAGAACGTAGATAGTCGAGAACAGGTCTATAATTGCCTCCAAAAGAAGATTTCATGCAATTTCATTAGAAGTGTCTCCCCTACCCTGTGATAGATTGTTCATTTTCTACATTTGATTGGGTGGGTGGATGGATGAGGGCTGTGCACATCGATGAGAATGAACTATGTGGACGTAGCTAGACACATCTATATATTTCTCTATATGCCCATGCTTTACGTCGTTGTTTTCTTCTGTTTCATGGGATGGTATGGATGAAACTTCTAGCTTTTTCGGACAAAGCTCTCCGCATGCATGTAATGATCAAAATCGTTTTGACGATCATTCGAAGTGCGAAAATCCCTGGAATAGCGCGCACATCCTGTCCGAATTTTTTTGGTAACAGTTGATTACCTTAAATTGTCAACAGTAGCAAGGCGGTTCTTTGTGTTCTTGATCGTTTTATCAATTTTGTAGAGGATATTCCCTCCAATGATTCTCCTCGTGATCCGGGAGGGGTGGAGTGGAAGACTGACAGCGAGATGGAAGGAATTGAGAGAGAGAGAGAGAATGAACTGAGGCCTCAGGGCTCTGCAGATTTATGCAGTTGGAGCTTCACCTGGAAGCATGCAGGGGTTTATTTCAGTTCACATTTATAATTTTAATTTTGGAAAGAAAAATACCATAAAGCCTTTTATATCGACAAGCTGCCGATCGAAGAGACGCAGAAAAAGACTTTCTTGTGTGCAAAAAGCCAGTTAATTTAGTTGACCTTGGTACGTCTGAGGTAGTTCCCAAAATATATAAAGAGCCCTCGAAACTGACCAAATCTGCCGGAAGTCACAGGAAACCAGTGACAGAATCAGACTATTATTCGTTACATAGTCTGACTTCTGAAACAGCAGGGTTTTTTTTACAAACGAGTTATATATGTTAATTTTTACGAGTTCACATCATGTTAATTGATCCGAGTTGCTTAAAGTTTTTTTGCAGCTTCTCAAATGTCTCTATGTGCATGCAGCATATGTGAATCCACTGTGCAATGTTAATGGTAATCGACTATAGAGTCAGTTGCCCAATGATCAACTAAGTCTTGTGACCATGCAACTGTAGAGTATTATGTGGCAGAGAGCTAATGCAGTCCTATTTACCATAAGGTAACAACCTAGGATGATACATACATATGTATGTTTTATTTTTTGGTCAGTTTAATTGGGTTTTATTTTTTTGGTCAGTTTAATAAAAAAAATCCTTTTTTTACGAAAAAGTGTTCTCTGTGAATTGCCTGTATCAGTCACTGCTGAATCAGCGTGTGGAAATTTCCTGTTTCCTGTCCGGGCCCACTAAACAGTCTCCAAGTCTGTGTGTAGCATCGTGTCCAGCAAGAAGGGCAGATCAATAGATTCGCCTGACTCTTTCGCGCGCGTTGGAAAAGTCGACGAGAGACGAGTTGAGCTTGATCGGGCCATTGCAGACAGCCGCGATTTGCCCCACAGTTGTCATCGACGACCAGTAGATGAAAGCGAGGCTCGCCTTGTCTTGCATACGGGCCGCCTTCGCTTCTGCGCAGTATAGTCTTCGACGCAACAAATCCGGCCTTGCCGCTCAAAAGTGGATGGAGCTAACCAGTTCTGGAACTAACGATTTGGATATACTGAAGGTGCTTAGGTGGCCACTCAGGAGGTTATGTGCCAGTCAACTCTTCAAGCGAAGAAATACGGCTCCCAGGTAAGGAGGGTTGGGTTAAGGTTGTCGAACTTTTTGAGTGCGCATGTACCGACCTGAAGGGAAATAAGTGCGGTGATTTGTGCCAGAAGGGAGGGAGGGGAATAAACTGGAGCCGTACCGTCTTTCTTGTGTCCATGCAGTGATTGTAAATGGGGGTTTTTTTTTTTTTTAGGCCAGAAGATTCGGCTTATTAGTTTATGAAGCTATGGTGTGCACCGATCATTTTTTTTAATGTATGGATGACTCTTTCACATCTTTCTGTTTGTTTGGTTTTGCACGATAGTATAATACTATAATAATAATAGTATCGCTGAGGCACGAGGACAAAAATGAGGACAACTCTAATTTTCTACATGTAGTTTCGACCGATGAACATTGTTATAACACATTTCCGAATATCCAAATTTATTAATAACGTTAAATTACAGTAATCGGAATAATTTCACAATAATGAAACATCGCTTTCATCACCATTGTTCAGAAACATAAACAAATATAAAACTGCATTTTACAAATAGTTGCATTTCGAGAAGTACTAGGCGAATGTGTAAGTTAGTTTATGATAAACATTTAAAGTATGTGGCGTTACTGTTCAGAAAATATTACATTAGCATGATCAAATCAAGAAAAATAGATCTGTGACTGCTAAAACAAATTAGAACAAATATTTTTGATCATGTTTCCGACCTAAAAAAAACCAATTACTCTATTTTTAGTCCATCATTTATCTCGAGCAAGGATCAAATAAGGGCCAGAGCAAAAGCAGGGTTGAGAAGTAACTGTCCTGGTTTTTGACCCCTGTAACAGGCAAGGGGAGAGAGAGAGAGAGCTTGTGTGTATAGGAGCATGTAAGGCAAGGAATGTGTGTGAGAGTCAGTGGGAGACAGAGAGAGGCTATGGGAAAAGACATGTGTTAAGACACTCAAGGAATCTCAGTTTGACAACAGGAGAAAGGACACGTTGAGAACAGAAGGAACATTCTTTAGCTATCATAAAATGCCTCTGAGGTTGTTTTTTTTTTCATATTGTAAGACTAAGACCCTTTATTTTGATGATACTTTATAAAATGGTGTTTTCTTTTCTTTAAAATGGTTCTTTACAATCATGTGTCTGAGTTTCACAGATGTATAGTATGACACAAGTAAGTGTTCTTAACTCTTTGGATCCGGCGTTGATAGTATACTATCAACGCCCTATTATACCCTTGAGCCCGCGTTGCTTGTATACTGTCAACGGATTTAAACATTTGCAGCGACGCATTTAACGATGTAAGGGAGGTAAACTTTATATCATTGTAAAGCTCTATCATCGCCTGTTTCCCCTGCACTGTCTAAATGAGATTCGGAAAAGTTTGGGCTTGCCAAACGAGATTTAAGTGTAGTGGGGGCTGGCCAGGTCTGCTTCCGTTATTCAAAATGGCTACACGCGGGAAGAGGACCTTGCGTCTCTCCGCGGCCCTTAGCGTTTTGGAAGAGCTAAATGAAAGCGATACCAGTAACGACAGTCACGAAAGTGTCAGACACAGATTTGGAAGACAGTCAGAGTCAAGAGTCTCGAGACACTGATTTGGAAGAGGAGAGTGGAAGCCAGAGACAAGATACCGAAGCGGAGGGAGGGGGTGTCTAAGCAAATAACCGCGATCATACTAAAGACGCCGACACTAAAAACACCTCAATATGCGAACAGTTTGTGAACTTCAAGGGTGCAATTGTGTTTTATTTCACAGTGGAACCATTCACCAACAGATTCAAAGTGGAATACTCCTGATTACTGGATTTATTTACCTGTGGGAAGTGTACAAGCAGTGAAACCTTCTTTTGTACCAATTTTTTGTGTGTGCAAAAAATGACTATATTTGGCACCAAATAGTAAGTACAATTTAATATTTTTAACTAAAAGTAGTGTTTCCATTGTGATGTGGAAGAATAGATCTTTCTAAATATGTAAAATATATTATGATGCGTTTGGTAGTTTTCAAGTAGTATTTGTTTTTAAAAAGTGTACATCTGTGTCGCCCCCTGGGGTTACTACTTTGGGTTTAACCCTTCGGATCCAAAGAGTTAAGCATTTCTTGTGTGCTGGTAGGTTACAAGGTCAGAAAGCAGGATGGGTTTTGATTTAAAATCTTGATCACAGAAATGTGCAGGATCAGAGAGTAAGCAGTAGGTTAAAGTGAAGCGACATACTCCACATATTTATTTTTCACAGGAAGAGTCTTCCATAAGAATCTGCAAAATAGGTAGGTACACGGAGCACATGGATTTGAAGTAGCTAACTTGTCCAGTGTATTATGGGAATTACAAATGTATTCCAGAAAGATAAAAAAATCATTGAATGACATAGCTGTCAGACTTTTGCCCTGAAAATGCAGCCCAAAGATGAACAAAGCATAGGCAGAGGTTATCAGCAAAGATATTGTGTGCATAACCTGTGAACCGTATGTTCTGAAGATGGTGGTTTGATGGGTGAGAGTTTGGCTGAGGGCTCATTCATTTATTGTTTAAGCATGTACCTCAGCAATCTGAAGGTATGTGTTTAATTAGTGAGTCTTTTTAAATTGAGACAGTGCTGCTACACAGTCAGTAATGCTGGGTATTTGATTTGCCCTTCCGGAAGCTTGAGGATTTCAGTGTTTCTTTGGAGAGGAAGAGAGAGAGAGGACTGGGAGGGCCTATGTTGGTTTTGATTATTTGAGTAGGTCTCCTGTTAGTTCCAGCGGCGAGTCACTTTTGACATCCATTTCCATATAACAGATTACATGAAGTGCTCGTTGTGCCGCCAATAGCAACCAAATTATACTGCTCAAAAGAATTGAAAGACCAGTGCAACCTGCACCTGCTATATGATGCCAGAACCCAAACTGGTAGTCACAATGAAGCTGAAGTGTGCCTAGATCATTAATGTAACAACCAACAACAAAACTCATGAGCTATTTTCATTGCAACAGCAAGATTCTTTTGTATGAAAGACACAACCTAGGTACACAAAAATCAGAGCAGGTGCAGCATGAAATAATCATAAGACTCTTAAGAGATTTTTGGCCCACTGCTAGTGTGTGCAAGCCAGGTGACACTGGGCCCAGACCAGCCGAGCAGAGTGATGACCCAGCATCAGGACAGGTTGTACTGCAGGATGCCTTGAACTCAGGATGGCCTCGGGCAGCTGGTTCCTAACTTTCTGGTCACTGTAGGTAACATTCCTGGCTGCTTACAGCTGCCCCCGAGTGTGATGGCAGTGGCTGTTCTGTCCTGTAAAGCTGACTGGACAGCAAACCAGTCATCCTGTATGGATGTCAACATCAACATGAGCGTTCAAGTTGTCTGCACTCCCTGACATCTGTCTGGTTGTACCAGTCTATCAGTGACTGAATGGGATACTCCCATTGACAACTAACTTGCTGGACCCTGATGATTTCCTGCACCCACCCAGTCAACCTTTTGTGATTAGCATTGCTGAGTCGTTGTTTTGCAGGCACAGTTACAAACTGCGTCTATAAATTCCCACCAGTCCCTCAACAGCTGCTGAACTTGTTTCACATTACTCATGGTTTGCATTGCAGTTTTTCACCTCTTCAGTTTTGCTTTGTCATCTGCATGCATTTGATTTACACATATTGTCTGGCTTTTTGGGTGCACCTTTGGCTGCCTCCTGTGGAATGTACAATTTTCAAGCACACTGATGCTAACTGTTGCAGCATGAAACATGGTGCAACAAATGTACGGGGTCAAATGTTCTTATAAATTAAACAGGTGCATGACCTACCTGCCAAAGGGGACCTTGTCTTTCAATTCTTTTGAGTAGTATAGTGTTTGCCGTGTTCGTTTCTGGCCCACCTGTTGCGACATTGGCCCATGAATTCAGAAAATAATGCTTTATCTTTTGACGAACTGTGCCAGGCAGCTTTGTCCTTTTTTTAAAGCTGTAAAGTATTTGGTTGTGCTAGATAATTAAAAGCCTTAGATGGCCGTCTTGTTTCTGACCCAAAGGTCCAATGGCCCATAAACTATTTCTCCAGATATGAATACTATAATTATTAGTATGAAGAAATGTGTCCATAACTGAAGCACTTAATATTTTAAAGTTTTATTTCATTTACAAGGACATGAAAACTGTTAGACTCAGCCCAATTTGAGTATCCTGCACTCAGTCCCACCCCAACCTTCTTACCGCTTGTTCAGGCACAGATTTTGGACAGGGTCTTGCTGCTCTAGTACTTACGTAAGGTCTCAGGTGATCTTGTTGGGTACACAGGGTTTTTCAGTTTTAAACTAGATCCTGTAAGCGCAAGAACTCAGGAAATACTGTCGCATGTGATGTAGACATTTGCTGTTCGAGTGAAATTAGAAACTTCTCAGCAAACACCAGACAACATCTTCCTGGCAAAATAGGGATAGGGGTTGGGGAGGGTGCAGGGATGTCACTATACTTTGTGGTGTAGATCAGATAGCTAGATTAGATTTGTTAGAGTTTAAGCCAGTCACATTTCCAATTTGTGATTCTAACAATTCTTTCGATTGGGAGCCAGTCATGTAACAATGCATAACACTAACAGTGTTTGTACTTCTAATTCACTGCACTTTCCTTTTCACAAGAAGATGTTCTAAAACTAAAAGCAGTGTATTCACTATCCAGAAAATTTGTTGCCTGCAGTGTGTGGCCAGCAATCCAGACTTTTAAATATTTCAAGACTTTAGTATGTTATTGTTAGCCAGTTTTGAACTGGGTTTAGATGTTGCTGAAAGTTGCATCGGCTCACATTCTCAGCTAAAATCATTGGGGGGAAAATGGTGAAGCATACTGACATCAAGCAGGTTAATATTTTTGGCTTAGCACTTGCAAGTGAAGTATAAGTTTTAAAAGATTACACACACACACACACACAGTGACAACGCTTCCCGTGGGATCTCACATGCTAACTCAGAATGTCATCATGACCCTCTTCATTATGACAAAAGAAATGAAACATTATGAACAGTATTATTGTGCGTTAGGTAGGCTGCGCCTGCAGATACTGCAGTGAGGACTGGAAAGGCTGATTGTGAATGTGATACCAAGGTGCATAGATCCGTCTTCCTCTTGTGTCTTGCTTCATAAAATGAGAGACATGGAGATCATACTCATAGTGAAATCAGAGACAAGACATTAGTGCAAACTGCAGAACTAGCTGGTTCTTGCTTGCACTGCACACTAAGATCAGTGTGATTTTAATCATGCAGTTTGCTGTGGAACTTTGGGAACATGTGAACCAGAAATCATTGCATGTGCACTGAAAATATCAGTTGCACTTGAAAGAATGCCAGCTCATTGAGTACACCAGCCACAGAGTACTTTGATTCACACCGAGCAGTGTTGGCATATGAGTTTGCAGTTTTCTGAATCTTTCTGGCCCTGAACACCATCACTATTAGTGGAATTTTGATCATGCAGTTTGATGCTGAACTTTGGGAACATGTGAACCAGAAATCATTGCATATGCACTGAAGACATCTATCACTTGTACTTGAAAGAATGCCTGCACCACTAGCAGAGTGTTGCATGCATCACTGCTTGTGACATTTCCTTCTGGGTTCATCGGTGCAAACATGTGAACCCTGCTGCTAACATAGAGAGAAATGGGGAAGTGAATGTGGATGTGGGTTGAAACAGTAGAGGTGGGCTGGGAGGGATTTTTTTCTCACTACTTAACTCTTTAAGTGTTATCTAGAGTCCTTCAAAAAATGTGTATTTCCTTTTGAATAACAGTAGAGCTGCCACTTTCTGTGAAAAAAAAATACATGCATAATTGACTTGTGCACATATCACTTTTATCAGAGATGCATATGTATATTTTGTAAAAAAAAAAAAAAAGTTGAAAATTTAAATGAAGATCAGTTGGAGAGGAGCTGAAGTATGACATCGTGATGAGGAAATCCTAAATATGTCACTGCTGCAAAGCATCTTGATTTTGATGACTTGGACTTTTATTACACTTGCGGACATTACAAAAAGAACTAACTGAAGCCATTCCAGCGATGAGTTGTTAGGCTATGACGTGCTGTCTCTATAGTGTCATTTTACTGCTGTAATGCATCATTTGCAGTAGAGTGTATCAACAAGATGTCTTGTAGTACAGTCTGAAAGATCTCAAAAATTAATCAGGGTGTTCATTTGCTTGTCCCTCATCTGCTGTGGAGAGCCAGCATGGATGCATATGATAGCCTCATTAAAATATTCCTTAATCACTGATGAACATGTACTACAAATGTTTGTGACTTTGTATTCTGTTAAATTTGTGCATTTCAGCCAATCAGATATCGATCAGTTCTGTGATCTGTGAGCAGGATTAGCAAAGGATTTGTAATACTGATCAGTTCTGTGATCTGTGAGCAGGATTAGCACAGGATTTGTAATATTGTGCAATCTGTCTGTTTGCTGATTTGGGCTATTTCTCGTCCCTTCCCAGCAGTTGACACTAAAAAACTGATTAGGAAATGAGGCGTCGTTAGGACCAGGAGCAATGACAAACGAGAGCAACACGGACACTGCTGGTGATGGTCGCCAAGCTGCGGGTGATGCACATGGGAACAGTGAGAGAGCTGAGGCATGGGCGGGATCCCATGAAGGTCTGCATGCGGGCATTATTAGGGATGATACGCTTGAACACCTCACAGCGTTGGAGGAGAATCACATGGTGAGTTCTCAAAGTGTGGTTTTGTGGCTTGTCTTCTGCATGTGTTCTAATTTGCTGAAGACATTTTTATTTTAAAACAATATCATTATCAGCAGAACACAGCCCTTTGAAATATGTTCTGTTTGTTCACATATTTTATGTCTGTGCACACACCCATGTGCATGTGCAGTTATTTGTGACCGTGCACAAATGGACATGTGCCTACATACATTTATGTAATCCAAAGCCACACATTTAACAAAAATTAAGCGTGACATACATTGCACTTGAAAATCTGTGATGACTCATATAAAATTGTTAAAAGTCTTTTATTATGATCTGTTGTGTAAGTAGGACTCAGATGACAGAGAGATGATAGATGACAGTCAAGATGACAAATATGGCACAAAAGTCATGACGGACTCAGATGGTGCTCTTAGCGGAAGACTAGAGAAGCTCACAGAAAGGTATGTGCAGAGTAAGTGGATGTTAAAGGCAACAAGCAGTTGTGTACACATTGTCTGCCTCCCACCCCCAGCGCTCAATGTCTGCCTACCTCTCTCTCGCACTAAAATTTCTCTGAATGATTTTGCCAACAGCTTGTTAGACCTCCAAGGAAAAACAGAAGCTGGATTTGACTTTGGTGCAACAAACACGTACGTCCGCCTCCGCCGGCCTCAGAAGTATAAGGAACCCCTCAAAATGTTGTTTCCTGTGAGGGGTAAGAGGTGGGCGTTCTTTGCTTTGCCTCAGGAACTGTTCGTTTGCTTGCCTTTGTTTTTAAGAGATTACGAAGGAGAGCCAGACTCAGAATATTCAAGACAAAGAGACAATAACTTGTGTCTGTGTGAGCATGCAGTTGTATTCTTGTATGTGTACGTGATTTTTAAGTATGGAACCACCATGGTCAGCTGTCTTCTGGTGCTGCATAAACTGTGTATTTTGTTTTCAGTCCTGAAGGCATTCTACCTCTGTCTTCCCTTGGGTGTCTCAACTTCTTCACATTTGGCTGGGTGACACCCATCATGGTCAAGGTGTACCGCAGTGGAGTCGATTACGTGAAAACTCTGAACTTGTCCTGGGAAGACAGTGCTGAAAAGCATGCCATGAGGTCAGTTATCTGAAAGTAAGGGGAACAGCTGTTCCATAAGGTTGGACAGCTGAAAGTAAGGGGAGCAGTTGTGAATGAGAATCTATTAAGATGCTACTGTGCTGAAACACAAGCTATAAGCAATAAAGGAAACGATTCTGAATGAGAATTTATTAAGATGTAAGGTGGATCATTGAAGCGAACGCTAGTATCATGCCATCATTTATTTTATACATCGTATCACAAGAAATGTTTGTCTTTCCAATGGCTTCTAAATCACACAATAAATAGATAAGTTGTTTTTTCTTTTCATTTCCTTATCTTTCTTTTCCTTACCATGTGCTGATGACATTTTCAGATTACAGAGGCTCTGGAAAGAAGAACTAGATGCCCACGGTCCAGAAAAGGCTTCCTTTAAACGGACGATGTTTCGTGCAATCAGGACACAGCTGCTGTGCACCTTTCTTTTCATGTCACTGTTTGTGTTCTTCAGTATGTTGAATCCAGTGAGTACATGCTGTTTTTATGTTAGATTGTTGTGTTCACTAAATATCAGCTACACTTGTTTTCCATACTGTGTGTGTGTGTATTTGTGTCTGTGCATATAGATATCAGCATGTTTATACGCAGTACTATAAATATGGATCACATCTAGGCATTCATGTACAGGTATGTGTGTCTGCTGGGATGCACATTTTCTGGCTTTTGCTGTACGGTGTAGCACATGTTTACCTGGCTGTAATACTGAAGATGGTATTCTGAATTAATTAAGAAACTAATTAAATTTAAAACAAGGGAACCGGACCAAGAAACTAATATAAAAAATTGCTGAGCGTGCGCAGGCTTTGCACATCCTTTTTCCTGGTTTTGTGCCAGAGAAATCAATACCGCTCGTTGATTATGTGTTCCGGCATGTTTCAGATGTTTTTGATTCGCTCGTTTCTTGAGTACCTTGCCAAGGGAGATGTGGACGTAAAAATTGGCCTCGCTTACGTTGTGGGAATGCTGTGCTGTGAACTCATGCGTGCTGGGACTATTTCCATGGCCTGGATGAATAACTACAGAACTGGTAGGTATCATTTGCCATAACGACTGATATTGTCTGTGTCATAGGTAGGTATCATTTGCCATAATGACTGATATTGTCTGTGTCGTAGGTAGGCATCATTTGCCATAATGTCACAAACCCCCTCCCACTCACTGCAGTCACTCACATCAGTGCGGAAAGGGATTTGTGTGTGCATGTTCTTTCTCCATAAACTCTCACCCAAAACACAACACAAAACAGGGAGGTAAATCAACACGATCCCAGCCAGGTATAATTACCTAACTCCCCTGTCAAACTAATTCGCACAACAAAATTACATCGATATCCTCAACACAAATTATTCACCTCAAGCGCATCAAAATCTCACTCTCCATACAACAAAATTGGCACCAATCAAGCAGTCTGCAAAACCTTCCCCTTCCCTCACGTTCTCAACTCCACTAATCGAGCTCCTCAAACAGTTCTCAGCGTCTCTGCTTATTCAGTTTCCTGAATCCGAATCAAAACAGATCTTTCAAGTCCTTACGGGAGTGTTCCTACCCCGGTTTTTATTATCTCAAGTCTGTAAGTCCATGGCACCGTTGCCACCACATTAAATGTCTTTGCCCCTCTGTCACCATCCGACAGTACATGGGATAGAGACTTCAAAACGCGAGCGACACGCCCTACCTCGCTTGACACGATGCCACATCAGTGTTTTCCCACCTGGTGAATACAAGTTCCGTAGCCCCAGGGCTGCTCGGCTCCTGGCTGACTGGCTGGTGAGCTGGGGTCCCTACACCCCCCCCCCCCCACATGCTCTCTGCGTAAAGCAATGACTGCCGTCCCTGTTGCGTCCACTCCTTCGACACCTTCTCTCGGCACAGCTTGGTCAGCCCCCTGGAAACTCCTATAAATTCCTCCCTTTAGGATACTGTTCTCTTTTTATAATCTCCCCTTCCAACTCAAAAAACTTTCCCTAATACTCGATTCCCTCCGTTTGCATATTAACGACATCATTACTTGCAGCTCAAAACATAATGCGAGAAATCGGTTCCCTACTGCAGAAAAATACTCAAAATTGATCCTCCCAATTCACAGAAAAATTACTCACAATTAATCATCTCAAGTTCCAATAAAATCACTCGAAACTTTCCTGGCTTAGCCATCAAGTACAAAATACAACCAATCAAAATTCAAAATTAACCATCCCAGTACATACGAAAATTACTCAAAAGCGTTGCTGGCATAACCATAAAATCTGATATATAATGTGGATACTTCTACCTTAACCACTTGGGGCTGAAGGAGTCTATTACAAAATTCGTCTCTTGCTTGGAACAACCGTCCTTCGTCACAGCTCATACGCCTCTGGCGTTCCCCTCGCTCACTCGCTCGCTCTCGCGTCTCCAAACATCGCTCACTATCACGCATTCCTTTCTACCCCATTCCCGCTATGCAGGTGAGCAAAAAATCTCCCTTCTTTCTCTTTTTACAGTTTCTTCCATTTAACTGTTAACTGTAGACTTCCCCCCTTTTCTATCAGTACTAACACATCAAACAGTTTCAACCCCAGCTATACAAGCGATACGTATCATTGATGCTCAGACATGACATACGCTGATCACCAAAAACACAAAAAAAACCATCATATTATACAGCTTCACATTCACGTCCTTGACACATAACGACTGATATTATCTGTGTCATAGGAAGGTATCATTTGCCATAACAACTGATAAACTGATATTATCTGTGTCATAGGTAGGCATCATTTGCCAAAATGACTGGTATTGTCTGTGTCATAACCTCTGCTATTATTTTGTATTTGGTATAATGACACTGGTATTGTCTGTGTGATTGCTGATGAGTTTGACCTCACTGGCTGACGTGGCCCCCAGTTACTGCCAGGTCAGCTAGTAGATTGAAAATGTTTT
The DNA here is from genome assembly GCA_004794575.1 of Lanistes nyassanus. Taxonomy (NCBI): domain Eukaryota; kingdom Metazoa; phylum Mollusca; class Gastropoda; order Architaenioglossa; family Ampullariidae; genus Lanistes; species Lanistes nyassanus. The sequence continues at coordinate 153,047 of SMGT01014778.1, read as the reverse complement.
AAGAGAATACACGTGTCCTCATTTACAACTGTTTTTCAGGTGTTAGGCAGCGGGCAGGTGCAATGACGCTTTTATTTGGGAAAATCACACGTCTCAAGGGCATGAAGGACAAGACTGTGGGAGAGGTAAATGTTGATTATTTTACACACCCCTTGGAGGTTTGTTTTTATTTAAAAGTAGTTTGATGATTGTGTATTTTACTGCTTGGCAAAAAGATGGCAGTAATGCCTCAGCCTGTTTGGGGGAGAATTTGTAAGATTGGTTGAGGGGGGCACATGCTTGTTACAATACCTGTGACATAAATCTGTGACATCTGTAGGTAGTAGCACTGGCAGACTGAAGTTCATGTCTTCTGTCATGTTTTTTGCAGATGGTCAATATGGTGGGAAATGATGGGCAACGCATTTTTGAAGCTATAGCAATAGGACCATTAGTTCTGACCGGCCCTCTGGCCATGACCGCTGGCTGTATATATTCAGTTTATTACTTAGGTCCATGGGCCCTTGTGGGCTGTGCCGTCTTTGTCAGCTTTTACCCCTTTTCTGTGAGTAAATACAGTTCTGATATGTTTTTCACAAAGCTCTTTATATTGTGTCTTGTATATTTAAGAGCACTCTTTCCACGTAGACATTTTGGTTGTTTGAAATCATCTTGTATATGTATGTACTGTTTGAAAAGCTGAATGTGTTTTTGTGTTCTTATAACCACAATGGGTTGGAATACAATAACAGTAAAGCTTTGTTTACCCTGATTTATACATCAGTTTTAGTCACTTTTTGGTAAAACTGGCAACTGGACTGTCCCAGACAATGTTGTGATCAGGTTACATTGACTACTAAAGTAGTATTTATTAAAGTATTGTTAAAACTACTTTTATGCTAACTATAAAACTATTGGGGCTTGTAAGCTTACTGGGAATGGCTTGTGTTACATTCTGGCTGGCAACTGTAGCTGTCCAGTGATCGTTTCGCTGATATTGTTGTATGATTCCTGATGACCATTCTCCCATCAAAATCTTTTTCTGACAGACTTTTATATCAAGACTTACTACCTTCTTTAGAAGAAAAGGAATATTTATTACAGACAAACGGGTAAGTTCAGGGCTTATGTCTCTGTATATATTTGCCATTGTGCATGTTGCCAGTATCTCCCTTTGTAATAGAACTGTACTGAATATTCCATTCAAATTTGTATTCAATATTCAACTACAAAATGACAATTTTGAATATTTGTATTAAATAACTAGAATGGTCTAACATGTTTATGCTGGCATTACGTGAAGTTGGTTCCAAATTATTCACCCATAAAGGTTACACCCAACCTGAATTTGAAATGCTTGTAATCAATAATAGTATTTATAATAATAGAATTTTATAAACAGGACATGCGAAATATTTAGATTAAATGTATTGTTAGTAACTGCTCGTTTTGATGAATATACTGCATGTGTTTGTGTTTGCATTTTGCCTTCCTAAACAGTCAATTTTGGTATTTAGCCAGTTAAAAACAGGTATTGGGTACAGCCCTACTTTATAGTGTTGTATTCAAGTTATCTGACATTGTAGTTTTGAAGATTATGAAACGTTACAACTTGGCTTTTAAAATACTATCATTGCACAATATATGTTTATGTAAGCCTGATTATCAATCCAAATCTTTTGAGGATTCACATGTAACCTTTTTATTAAGAAAAAAATCCAGTTCTGAGATCAGAAACATTCCAAACACAGCCATGATGCTCCATGAAATCATGGTACATCATTGACAGAACTGTTCTAAGCAGCCATAGATGGAGCAATAAGATATAATACTTCCTAATGTCCAGAATTATGTAACAGGAAGGGAAGAGAAGAGCTACAAACACTGACGTTTCATTTAAGAAGTACAAACACCTACAACATGTGACCTGTTTGCCTTAAATTGCATTTGTAGTCAAAGCAGACACTATTTTTTTAAACCATCCAGAGCCCGAGGTGCATTTCTGGTACAATAACCCAAAACACAACAACAACAACAACAACAAAACCACCAGTGTAACTGGAAATATTGTTTTTGATGCATAATTAACCCCAGTTGATTGGTCTGCTGCTAACTGCCTATGGCATTTGCATTTTAATCATTCTGTAGCAGCCAACAGACTTTTATTCTGAGGTCCTCCGTTGATGTTCATGAACATATGTCCTGTTTGAACATATGGTGACCAGCAGCACTGTCTGTTCATGTGATACATGCTGACAATCAGCTAGAGTGAAACTCCAAAACTGTGAAACTGAAAATTCTTGTGACTGTCAGTGACCCAGTTACTAATTTTAGAACTTAATTTCGGTTGTATTAACACACTCAAGTTCAGTATTTCATCTAGCACACATTTCTTTTGTCTAAACACTGGAGGACTTCATTTATTTTAACTGTAGCCCACAGTTAACCCTTTAAATTCTCCCTTATTAGTTATCATTGCTGTCTAACATAAGACTTAGGGTGTATGAATCGTCCTTCCTCTCCTGCAGGTCTCAACACTGCATAGTGTATCATTAACCAGATATTCCACTCAAAGCATTAGTGTATTATTTGTAGCAAATGTTTTAGTGAAAGCTTATCATTCTTCCGTAACACAGTGACAGCTTGTCGTTAAGAACAAAGAGAGGTGTGCATGTTTACTATCGAGTCATGGTGAAGGCATGTTTGACAGGTTCGCATGATGAATGAGCTGCTGACCTGTATCAAGCTAATCAAAGTGTATGCATGGGAGAAACCCTTCGCCAAGCAGATAGCAGGTTGGTACTCTGAACGTTGTGGTGGTGAGGTGGCTGTCTTTAGAGAGCCACACCTTTAGAATTGGTCTTCTTATGTGTCAGTTCGTGATAGGTGTATATTGTATTGCTGTCATCAGCCAGACTTCAGACTTGAGGTACTTTATCCTCTTGGACCATTTGGTACGTCATCTTTCACAATGCAGACAAAACCAGATTGCTACAGAAAATATACCTACTTATGTAGCATTGTTGGTAATGGTACACATTGCTACATGTTTTCTAGACCTATGGTCAGTTGTAGTTCGTATTTGTAATATTAAATGATTAACTGTCCAGTGAGAATAGCTACCCATTCTGCACTTATTTTGAACTTAAAAAAGCACCAAAAGTGTGCTTTTGTGTGAGGATGTTAGTGCTTAAAGGATGTAAGAGAACATTGATCCCATATATTTTTGTAAAACATAATCAGCATAATGGTTTTGGAAGGCATACTTTAAAGATGAGCTATTGCATTGGCAATCTGTTGTTGGGATCATTTTCATATGGTTTTATGGGCATTACATCCAAAGAAATATGTATATATGTGTTCACAGTATGTGTCCCTTTACATTGTAGTTCTTTATCACATATCTCATGAACCTGTCAGTGTAGAGTCAGTTCACAGTCTTTTTCGAAAAATGGTTTTGTATTCCATATGAAATCATCATCAGAAATAATTAACATGTCAACATTATGTGATTGGATGAAAGAAACAGACACAAGGGCAAAAAGTGGAAGACAGGTTCCGAACCTTGATTATAAGGTCTTCATAGGTTGTGCAAGTGTAGTGATGATAGGGAGTATGTGTTGGGGGGTGGGGGGTGTATGTTGTGTGTTTTGGGGGGTTTTGTCTTGGTATTTTACTGAAATATAGAAATTGTTAAGAATGTGTATGTGTGATAACATGCGCAGACATTCGGCTAGAAGAGCGAAAGGTTCTGGAGAAGGGTGCTATTGTGCAAAGCATCAGCACTGGGGTCGCAATCATGGTGCCCGTCATCGCTTCCGCCCTCACTTTCATCGCCATGGTCAGTGTTGGGAATGATCTGACAGCAGCCCAGGCATTCACGTTTGTGGCACTTCTCAACTCAATGCGCTTCGTGCTTGGAGTTTTGCCCTATGGAGTGAAATCCCTTGCTGAAATGTCAGTCACTCTGAAGAGATATCAGGTGTGCACATCCTTTTCTCATGACCATGAGGAAAAAATTTTTAAAATCCCACTGAACGAAGGTTTTATATTTGATAACAGGTTCTTTGTTGATAATAAACATTAACTGTCTATCCTCTAAAGTTTTCAGAAAAATCAAAATGTTGCGATTGGTCCTATGCAGACGTGTGTTTTAGAACAGGAGTAAATTGTGGCCCACAAATTTTGCTGTGAGCACATCCAGCAACTTTAAGGAGTTGTAGTGACCTTTGCAAATATGGTTTATTGGGAGAATTAAAGCTGATCTGGAAACAGTTTGTGAGAAATTTTGTGCTGCCTTTGATATATATCTATATATACACATAGCAGTTGGCTTTTTACATGGTCAGTTGTAGTTGTTTATTTCAGATTACTCAAAAACAGTTGACTTGCTGTGGTCACTAGTAATTATTTGGAGAATATTGCTATTCACTTGTTGCAATTAGTGATAATTACTTTCTTGTTGTTGCTGTCATTTCATGGCAGTGACAAATTCTTGGAGATGTTGTTTTGACCTGTTGCAGTCAGTTCTGCTGATGGAGGAAATGCAACCTGTGAGCTGTTCAGTAACGAAGGAAAACATAGCCATCGAGGTCAAGGATGCCACACTGTCATGGGGAGTGGCAGACGACAGCCCGTACTCTACAATAGGTTTGTAAAACATCAAAGTTCTTCAGTGGCCATGCAGTTATATTAGGTTGTATACATTTTTGATTTTAAAGCCTAATATTTCCCCAAACTTTAGCTAACTCAGAGTTAGGTTCTCTATTGAAAGCAGTAAAGTTGCATAATCTAAAACCTGTAAGTGCTGCTGTGTGGGATTTGTCAGTCTGGATGCAGAAAAAGAATGCCTTTCTGTCTTTTTAAACTGTAAGAAATTAGGAGACGTTAGTAGCCGTGCTTATCAGCTGTCACAGGATATCAGAGCAATACAGATAGTAATACATAAAATGAAAGTCAATAATATCGTTAAAATGGACAGTCTGCATATGGCGTCTGCATGATGTTGCTAGGATCCACATCGGGAAACAAAACTCCGTCACCTTCCAAAAGTGGTGGCAACAGAATCTTGCCAAAGGAAAGAAGTGATAAAAAGGACAAGATGCTGAACAATGAAACAACAGAAAAGTTGATGGAGCAGTCTGGGGAACGAGGAGCGACTCTTCACAACCTCACTTTCTCACTTGAGAAGGTAAGACTTGAAGGAAATACTTGCAGTTATCAGCTACACCTCACTGTAAACCAGTAAAATCCTCCCCAAGTAACTATTCTTTCATCCCCTTCAGTTTACTAGGTTCCTGTTTTACAGTGCACTTACATTATAGATGCAGATATATTTCCAAAGCAAGAGTGAGTGCATGTGTGTAGGCTTGCTGCATGAGATGCACATCTGGATGTAGATATTTGAGAATATGATAAAGAGTCAGGTTTGACTATATTATTACAAATATACAGTTTACAGTTATATAGTTATGTCGTGCATCACGTTCATACACCATATCCATAGATGAAATAATAACAAAGGGCATTTTGATGGTGATATGAAAATGGAAGTTGATTTGGGCTGAGAAACGGTGAAGATGAAATAAGCAATGATGAGTGAACAAGCAAGTTACCACACTTACGTACACACCCTACTCCTATCTCTCAGACCCCCATCAGGGGATAGAAAGCAGAGCAGCCACCCTGGACTGGTGTTCACAGCAAATTGATAAAACAGAACAACCACCCTGGACTGGTGTTCACAGCAAATTGATAAAACAGAGCAACCACCCTGGACTGGTGTTCACAGCAAATTGATAAAACAGAGCAACCACCCTGGACTGGTGTTCACAGCAAATT
>SMGT01014778.1:123229-147207 GCA_004794575.1 Lanistes nyassanus | reverse complement strand
CCACCCTGGACTGGTGTTCACAGCAAATTGATAAAACAGAGCAACCACCCTGGACTGGTGTTCACAGCAAATTGATACAACAGAACAACCACCCTGGACTGGTGTTCACAGCAAAGTGATGAGCAAACAGCAGAGCGGAAGCAACGCACCACTCGCACGCACCCACTGAGCTCTGCCACTCGTGCTCTGCCGCACTTCTGACATGCTGCCCGGCCTTTCATTCATCCTTGTTCCATATACAGCTGTAACCATTAGGGTGCCTTCACACTAGCTGCCCGACCTTTCATTCATCCTTGTTCCATATACAGCTGTAACCATTAGGGTGCCTTCACACTAGCTGGTTGTGGCAGTTTCCTGCTGCACAGGTGACAGTTGCACAGTGACCAATGTTTATGTGTGACGTTAGTGGGATGTTACTGGTGTGAAGCACTTATACTTTGGTACTTTTAGTTGTGAACATATTTATTGGTTTTCTTCAATTTTCAGATCTTTTTATTAGTAAAGATTAAAGATGGGCTTATAACCTTCATCCCTGTTCTGTTAATTGACAGACTTGTATGTTTAGAGAAAAAAAATGTCAAGCGCTGGGACTCTTCATTTTGCTGTTGTGCCTGTTTCAGGGAAAGGTGATGGGGGTGTGTGGCAGTGTAGGGAGTGGCAAAAGCTCACTCATCAGTGCAGTTCTAGGTCGGGTAAGGTCATGGCTGGCTCTTGCTTCGTGTGTGTGTGTGTGTGGTGGTGGGGGGGAGGTAGTTGTCCTTTAAAGGTACTTTGGCACGTAATTCAAATACAATTTGTTTTGAATGCATTCTTATGAAGACTTTTCGTGACATCAACACAATCTGAAAAAGGCTTGCCACATGGCTTCTTACAAGATCTTGTAAACCGTGGTGACATCGTGAACACGATCGGCAGCTTAGAAATCATGGCCCTTCGTGCCACAAAGTCATGATGATGACTCACACAAATCTGCTGTTGTCTTGTTCTGCAGTGAGAAGGTGCAAGACCATGGACCTTGTTGGTTTATGTGCGTTTTACTGAAGCAGACACCTTTATAGTATCAGCCATATGACAAGTTGTTTTTGTCAAAAGCTTGTAAATGCTCAGAAGTTTAATTTTAGCTGTGTTAAGTATTTATAGTGTTCTGGAATGGCTGCAGCATGCTTTTGCCTTCATGGATCATGTTGGGGAATATCTTTAACAACCATGCATGGATTGGATAATTTTATCTCTGCTTTCTTTATTATGGCTGGTTGCTGTTTGAGGTGGACGTTTTAAGAGCAGGCTTAGCAGAAAATGTTTGTCATTTTATTTCAGAATTGCTTGCATTACTGTTTACACATGAACCTCTTATTTAGTTGCCATGGTCCTTATTATGCGATGTTTGTCATGCGTGTACAGATGGAACATTTGTCAGGTTCTGTTGCCGTCCAAGGCAGTGTTGCATATGTGTCACAACAGCCGTGGATCATAAATGACACGGCTAGAGAAAATATCCTTTTTGGTCTGCCATACAACGAGGAAAGGTAAGCAGGCTGTGGGTTCTTCCTCCTCCAACCCCTTCCTCTTGCTGCTGCTGTTCTTTTACTTTTTGTGGCTGTGGGTTTTGGTCCAGTATGCCTGTTGCAACAGTATGCAAATTCATGAGACAAACATGAAATTTGGCAATGTTTATATGTTGATATCATAATGACAACAAGTGCATGTCCTAATGCAAATCAGTCAATATGGTATCCAAACTGTGATGCTAATATTGTTTTTAAAAAACTTCATGATACAGTCATATATTTTAACACAATAAGTACATTTGTTGCCATATTTAAAACTAAATATGAGAATTAAGCATTAGGGCTTCTCAAGTTTTACATGGGAAATGTAAAACTGGGCTCAGAGTGTTTGAAATACTAGCATGAAATTAAGTAGGCACACATTTTTATATACAGTGAAACCTGCCTTGTGCAGACACCCTTCATTCCACTTAAAAGTGTTCCTGTATGACAGGTGAACCTTTGAGGTTCCCCAGATTTGCAGCCCAGGAGCATCTGCACTGTACTTAGTATAAAGACCAATCATGAGAGAGAAATCCAGACAAAGTTAAATTGAATAAACTATGCATTTTCACTTTTCAGGGTTAAAATTTTCATTGGATTACATGTATTAAGATTGCAAACTGTGAAATTGTATGGATATGTGTTGACCAGTTTCTGACCACATATAAAACACAGATCAGAGGTAGGAAACATAAGGAGAGAGGGTGGGTAGGGGTGGGAGGTAGAATTATGCTTGTATCAAACTTCCACTAACTTACAGATTTCTCAATCAGATTTCTGTGCAGGACCAGTCCCACTTAGATTAATTTATATCTTCATAGATCGTCTTTCCATTTTAGATAAGAACACCCACCTTTCTAGTATCTAAGTATATATTCTTGTGGTTGGATTTGACGCAAGAAATCTGTGATCCTGGATTGAAAGTCCTTAGCAGTATGTGCACAGACCTCTTACTTTCTGTTTTCAACCAAATTTGGTGGCATGGCTTACTTGCCCTTCCTTGAAGTCTGTGTGTTCAGATTCATGAAACATTAACAACAACAACAACAAGCTTTTTATATTTATGTATTAGTTTTCTGTTAAAAAAATTAACTTAGTATTTTACTTAATTATTAATGAAAATAAAAGAAATATGCAGTATTCTGTTTTGTTTTAATGTACAGATTTATGAACTGCTGATTTCACTTTTAGTGGAAGGAGTTCTCTGCCTATGTGTTTCTCATTAATATATTAATGGATATACTTTTTGTGTATGCATCTGCATTGACTGTGATAAGCATTGTCCTTTGAAATATCACGCGTCTATAGTTGTACCATGAATTTGCAAACTTGGGGACTTTTTTCTGCAACAGACACACTGCCCTACTTTATAACTGCTGTTCAGCCAACAGATTTCTTTTGGTGACTGGCAACTTTTAGCTGTTTAAATGATGGCTGCAAACATTTTGGTTTTTTTAACATGACAACATGAAATGTTTTGCTGGGTGTACAGCAGTAGTTCAGGAGGGGGAGATTTCTTCAAATGTTGGAATATTTAAACATGGCAAACCCAAGGTCTGCTGGATGTTCTTGCAGGTACAATGGTATAGTTGAAGCATGTGCCTTGAAACAAGATTTTGACTTGTTGGTTTCTGGAGACTTAACTGAGGTCAGTAGCATGAAGCATCTGGGGCGTACAGCAGATCACCATTGGTCTTTAGTTACCTGCAGCCTGGTTTTGTTTTATTTATTCAACCTTGAGATTTCTTTGTTCAGTAATACTTTAGTTTTGGGGTTTTTTTTATCATTTATGAGTTCTGTCCATGACATCTTCTGGTGAGTAAAATGAATGTATGTTTGCTGTTTCTTCCAGTATCTCTGCTTCATTTGGAATGTGTGTTTTGCTCTTTAGTCTGTTCTGAAACAGTTGTCAGTTTGGGGTTTTTGCTGTTTTTATCTTTTTGCTGTAATATTCAGAATTACTGAGCATGTTTTTCTCTCCGTCATTGACACATTTGGATTAGTTCTAAGCTGCCGTAATGTTCATGCTACTTTAAGATTGGAGAAAGAGGCATAAACCTGAGTGGAGGCCAGAAACAGAGGATCAGCTTGGCTCGAGCTGTTTACAGTGACAGTGATGTATACCTTCTTGATGACCCTTTGTCTGCTGTGGACATCCATGTGGGCCGACACATTTTCTCACAGTGCATAATGAAAGCACTGAAGGGTAAAACCACCCTCTTCGTCACACATCAGCTACAGGTGAGATAGATGTGTGTGATTAAGAGGTGGATTTTGACACCAGAACAAATGGTTTATCTTTGTGACTTAAAAGAGGGTAATGAAATTTGCTGTTGCCAATCGCTGGAGAGATGTTACATATACTTCTGGTTTCTAACCGGTTGTTGGACATGTTCTGATCTGTAACCACTTGTTGGACATGTTCTGTTCTATAACCACTTGTTGGACATGTTCTGGTCTGTAGCCACTTGTTGGACATGTTCTGTTCTATAACCACTTGTTGGACATGTTCTGATTTGTAGCCACTTGTTGGACATGTTCTGATCTGTAGCCACTTGTTGGACATGTTCTGCTCTATAACCACTTGTTGGACACGTTCTGATCTGTAGCCTCTTGTTGGACATGTTCTGTTCTATAACCACTTGTTGGACATGTTCTGTTCTATAACCACTTGCTGGACAGGTTCTGATCTGTAGCCATTTGTTGGACGTGTTCTGGTCTGTAGCCACTTGTTGGACGTGTTCTGTTCTATAACCACTTGTTGGACGTGTTCTGGTATGTAACCACTTTTTGGACAGCTAATCTATTCCGATGAGTTTGTTTTCTATTTCTCTTATTTTGCTGCATGTATGTTTGCAACAATATGGATATTTACAGACCAGTGTAGAAAAGAGTGTTATGACTGTTTCAGTATTTAAATCAGTGCGACAGCATCCTGTTTTTGAAAGACGGCCACATTGTTGAACAAGGAAACCATTCGGAGCTCATGGCCCAGAACGGAGAGTATGCTGGACTGATGCGTGTGTACTACTCAGAGCAAGCAAGCCATGTCAACAAGGGGGAGGTGACTGAAGGTGAGTCAGCTGTTGATGTGGGAAGCATGTTTGGAGGTTTTTGATCTCCTCCTTTCCAACCAGTTTAGTACTTCTGGAGATCTGGCATATGATGCAGGTACACTCTACATGCAGATGTATGGCACAGACTTTGATGCACAACATTTGTCGGCAATACAGAGCATATGTAATGAGCAAACTTTAACGAGCATGAAGCAGAAGTTAAAACCTGGTGACTGGCAGCTTTCTACCACTAGATGATTGGTGATCTTGGAATAGGGTCATTTATGTGTGTTGGTATCTATGGTTGTTTTTTTTTTTCTTAGACTCTTGCAGGGAGACAGTCCAAAATTCCTACCTCATTCATGAAAGAACAAGAATTCTTAATTAGTGAAACAGGAATTTTTTAAGAAGCCTCTGTGTAAAGCATACAAAGATTACAGATATGTTCTGCAGACAAATTGTGTCACCTCACCACAAAACCAGTCTTAAGTCGGACAGCCAGTTTGTAGTTACAAGCAGAAATAGATCGGGGTCGATTGTGACTTTTTTTGCACAAAAGCCTTCCTGAGACTATAAACTATCATACAGATGCAAAATTTTGCCTCGTATAGAAATATAATAAGGTGAAAATTAAGCATGTATTTCTAAGGAAATTGATAGAATACTGCATGCTGAAACTTTGGAACCCGTTTTCTCAAAATGGCTGCCACCCACATTGTGACCTTCAACAGGCCATATCTCTCTTACGAACTGAGCTAGGGCAATGGTTCTTATATCAAAATGATAAGGAAACATTATAGATGTATAAAATGTATTTAACTCAAAACGCCCAATTTTCGACTTAAGACTGGTTTCATGGTGAGGTGACACAATTAGATTTTTAATTTGCACCCTTTTACACTTTTTTAAAACTATTGTGCTTGCACTTGGCAGGGGTAGTTGAGGTTTCATCATCTGCAAGGGTCCTTGGGCTAGAGCGCATGTTGTCAACGATAAGTTCAGCATCAGGGAAGTCTGGGTTAGAGTGCAGGCTGTCTTCCAGTGGCAGCTGCGTCTCTGGTGGACACTCACAGGTTTTACTGGAACGAGCTTTCAGTGTCAGTTCTAGGACTAGCAGAACAGCAGAAAATGTTCCCTCGGGTAAGGAAAGAAACTTGTCTGTGTGTGTGTGTGAGAGAGAGAGAGAAACAAGATCAGGTGTTCCTGTGTGTGTGGTCAGTTTAATTAGTGGTCAAGATCTTGCTGTCAATAGTGATCCTGTCAAGATTTATTATTGGTTATATTGTCAGAAGTGATCCTACCAAGCAGTTACAGGTTTTACAGCCAGTGGTTTATATTATTTTTAAATGAATAAAACTGTTCTGAGTAAATGTGCAACATTTGAACATAAAAGAACTTTCTGCTTTACTTTAAAAATTTCCCTTCTAGAAGATTGGTAACAAATTTTTACTTTAGGTCGACAAAGTGCATTTTGCGGAAGTTCTTCCGAGCTAACTTTTTCTTCTGGAGAAGTGTGGATGTGTAGGGTGAATGACTTGAGAGTGAGTGATGCCATTTGTCCATGTCATGCTTCTGTAAAGCTAGTCTTCACCTGGAATTTCTGGTAATTTTTGTTCAAGTAAAGATGGAGCGTGATACCACCCAGGTGTTGGTGAAGATTTAAAACGTTTTTTATGATGATTAATTACATACACAGATACAAAGCAGACTGCTGGGAAACTCACCATCGCTGAGGAAACCAAGCAGGGGAGCGTGGACAGAGGTGTGATTCTGAGCTACATAAAGGCGTCTGGCGGCTCCTGTGTTGCCTTTCTGGTGCTGTTTGCTTTCTTCTTGACCGTCGCTGCTCAGAATAGTGCCAACCTCTTTCTTACTCACTGGCTGAACCAAGGTGGCGGGGTAAGTGCAGACTGTGCCGGTCAAGACATGAGTGAAACGTGCTTAGTTGAGACATGAGCAAATCCACTCTATTGTTAGGTATCTGTAAACTGAGTGAAATGCGGGCATGGTCAGGAAATGAGTGAGGCACTGTGCTGTTAGACATGACTGTGTGTCAGAAACTGTAATTAGATTTATGCAGGTTTAACCCTAAAAACTCGTGCCTTCCAAATCAGGTTGTATTCAAGGCATAGGTGGTGAATGTCAAATCTTGTCTGTGTTTGTGCAGTACATGCATGAGGAAAGTGTACATAAGGGTGGGTGTGTGTGCAGGTGTGCATCCACAAGTACATGGAAACATGAATGTGTAGATTAGACATGCATCCACTTATTCACACACTCTGATCTTTCATGTCATAATCACTTTCAGCGTTCACAAAAAAGAAAAAAGGGAAAAGAAAAACTTTTTTCTCCCTTGTGTACAGAATTCAACCATTGCTGTTGGCAACAGGACTTTTGCGAGTCCAAGCATCAAGGATCATCCGGAGCTGTCCATGTTCACACTGTTATACGGCATGATTATAGTCGCCATGGTCATCATGCTGCTTGTACGAGCTGTGATCTTCATGAAGGTCGGTATGCTGTGATCCCGTTTGTCTAGATTTTGCCACCATTGTACTGGATGTTGCTGCTTTTACCAGTCTAGGTTTTGCTGCTGACACCAATCTAGATGTTGCTTCTACAGCCAATCTGCACATTGTTGCTTTCATCATTCTTAATGTTGCTACTATCACTGCTCTAGATGTTGCTACTACCACTACTCTAGATGTTGCTACTATCACCACTCTGGATGTTGCTACTGTCACCACTCTAGATGTTGCTTCTATCACCACTCTAGATGTTGCTTCTATCACCACTCTAGATGTTGCTACTATCACCACTCTAGATGTTGCTTTTATCACCACTCTAGATGTTGCTTCTATCACCACTCTAGATGTTGCTACTATCACCACTCTAGATGGTGCTACTATCATCACTCTAGATTTTGCTTCTGTCACCACTCTAGATTTCGCTACTATCACCGCTCTAGATGTTGCTTCTATCACCACTCTAGATGTTGCTACTGTCACCACTCTAGATGCTGCTTCTATCACATGCACCCACACATTTAGCCACCTTTTTGATGTTTGATGTATGGTTCGTCAGGCCACACTCAGAGCTTCCAGCCATCTTCACGATGAAGCATTTCAGAAGATCCTGCAGTTCCCCATGTCTTTCTTTGAAATGACACCATTGGGTCGAATCATTAACAGATTTTCATCAGATATAGATGAAGGTGAGTGAACTGATTACACTCAGTGGTCTTAACAAGCATAATCCACATGCAGAAAGGTTCATGTAATTCATATCCACATAAATTATGTTCATGCAGTCTAAATCCACATGCGTACCTGTAATCTAAATCCACATAGTTTATACTATCTAAATTCACATATATGTTCCTGTAATCTAAGTCCACATATGTTTATGTAATCTGTAATCTAAATCTGCATATGTTCATGTAATCCACATCCACATTTGTGTGATCTGCCTTCACATATGTTCATGTAATCAAGATCCTCATGTTTATGTAATCCAGATTCACACATGTTTCTGTAATCCACATCCACATATTCCTGTAATCTAAATCCACATATGTTCATGTAACCTAAATCTACATATGTTCATGTAATCTAATCCACATGTGTGTGTGTAATCTAAATGCACATGTTCATGTAATCTAAAGGTGCGTTTTGATGATGGTCCTGAAAAAACGCATTTGTATACATTTCATGATTATGCTAGTAATGATATTCAGTAAGAACTGACTTTATTTGAGGAACTGTTTAAGGTTTCACATCTTTTGGTGCATTTTACTGGATTTCATTTATAAATCAAAAGTAATAAATGTCCTGAACAGTTTTGCTTCATGATCAGGTAGAATCATTAAAACTTATGAGAAAATATTTGTCAAATCGTGTGTTGGCTAGTTGTTATTCTGTATGTTTTTTCCCTGGACAAGTAGATCAGAGATAAATTATTATGTATAAAATATGTGTACAGTGCTCTCTATAGCTATAAATGTGCTTTCTCACCACCTTGAAATCATTTTTTCCCCCTCTTCAGTGGATGTCAGGCTTCCAATGAGTTCTGAGACCTTCATATCCAACATACTGCATGTCGTTTTCTCCCTGGCGCTGATTAGTTATGTCGCACCGTATTTCCTGGTTGCTCTTCTGCCACTTTTTGTCCTCTTCGTCATCATCTTCAAAATTTTCTCCTGGAACATACGTGACCTGAAGAGACTGGACATGGTCCTGCGGTCACCTCTTCTCAGTCATGTGACTGCAACGGTCCAGGGCATATCTACTATATACGCATATAAGAAGACAGATGACTTCTTGAAAAAGTAAATACTTTTTTTAACAGATGTCCTTTTTGATAGTTTGCAAAATACCCCACATCAGATACCTTGAATGGATGAACAGTGAACATGATTGTACACTTTATGAGCCTTGATTAGAACAGAATACGGAACCTTGAAGTCAGTGAGGTTCAGAGGCCTGATGTCTTGTTTCCCAGGTTCTGCAAAATGTTAAATGCCAACAGCGTACCTTTTGTCCTCTTCTTCATCTCCAATCGATGGCTGGCCTTACGCTTGGATGTAATCAGTGCCATGGTAACGAGTGTTACTGCTCTCATCATCGTTTTTACCTACAAGACCATTACACCTGCACTTGCAGGCTTGGCCTTGTCATCAGCCCTTCAGGTTAATGAGAGTTTCCACAGAGATTATTATATACCTTTATTGATGCATTAAAGTCATTAAAGTGACTTGTTAATATAACTTTAGAGCAGCGTAAGCAATTATTTCAATAAAATCTTGAACCATTATAAGGTGACAAAAGTAATGCAGAAAAATTAAATGTGTGCATGAACTAAAGATGACAATATGCACCTCTTGATTTGTTTTTTTGTGATGCAGATGACAGGGTTGTTTCAGTTCACTGTTCGTCTGGCCATCGAAACAGAGGCTCGCTTGACATCTGTGCAGCGAATACTTGAATATTCAAAGGTGACTGATGTTATTACACATAATTGTTCCAACTGTCTGTGTGAGTTATTACAAGTCTGCAAAGTTTTTAGACTGACCGATTGATAAAACATCTATGTTCACTGTGGCTTCTTACTTTTAGAATCAGTCAGCCTAAGTTTAAATCGTAGCAAGAAATACTGCATGTGTCTCACCGCCCCTTCCCAAAAAATAAATTTTATGAATTTTTTCCTTGTTCTTTTTTCCTTCCTTCCCATTTACAATATAAGGTCCTTTTATAGTATGTGTATGAAGGCAGTTTTGGGGCTTTCTTGGGCACAGATGATAAAATGATAACAGTTTTCTCGTTAATTTTTGTTCTGCACAGACGGTTAAACCGGAAGCAGCGCCAATCATCCCCAACCAGAGACCACCAAATGACTGGCCCAGGCACGGTGCTGTGGTATTCAAGAATGTTCAGCTGCGCTACCGAGACAACCTTCCTCTTTGTTTGAAAGGAGTGACCTTCAAAATCAAGCCACGAGAAAAGATTGGCATTGTTGGCAGATCTGGTGCAGGTAAAGCTTGAACTGTGTCTGATATAAACACAGGAAGGAGTGATTGCTGGACATGTTCATTTACATTTCCTCCCCCCACCATTTTTTAAAAATAAGTGCTTACATATATATATGCTTTATTCACTAGCCATTTTAAATTTATGTGCAAATATTGGCAGACTACAAAAATCACTTTTAGGTTTTTTTATGGAGTGTCTAGAAAATTTGTGAGAAAGACTTGCTTTTGAAAAACTTCAGTGTTATTTCTGTTTTGGAAAAAAGTTTTTGAAGTTCTAGAAAGAGGGCCAAGCTTTTCTCCACATGCAGTCGGCGCTTATTGTATTGAACAAGTTTTCCTGAGCAGTTGGAGTAAAGTTGCTGCTGGAGGGATGGGAAGTGTAGAAACTTTGCATCTGACGTCCGAACTGTGTCTTGTGAGATTCCTAGTGAATACATCAACTGTTTCTTTCTGCTGTCAGGAAAATCATCCCTTGGTGTAGCATTGTTCCGTCTGGTGGAGCTGTCAGGGGGGACAATTACCATTGATGATGTTGATATCAGTACCATAGGCCTGGAAGATCTTCGCTCCAGACTGTCCATCATTCCACAAGATCCTGTGCTGTTTGTGGGAACCATCCGCTACAATCTTGATCCCTTTCAGCAGCATTCTGATGAAGAACTGTGGTCGTCTCTGCAGAAATGCCACATGAAGGAAATGGTGAGCGGGGCTCCACAGTGTGGGATACTTTTACTTTTTCTGCAAACGTATTCTTAGTTGTACCTCTATAAACGTATTCTTAGTTGTACCTCTATAAACATATTCTTAGTTGTACCTCTATAAATGTATTCTTAGTTGTACCTCTATAAACATATTCACAGTGAAGTGTTACCTCTGTAAATATATTCACAGCATTTTACCTCTGTAAACATATTCACAGTGAAGATTACCTCTATAAACATGTTCATAGTTTTGTTTCACATCTCTAAACATATTTACGTTGAAGATTACCTCTGTAAACATGTTCATAGTTTTGTTTCACATCTTTAAACATATTCACAGTAAAGATTACCTCTGTAAACATATTCACAGTAAAGATTACCTCTGTAAACATGTTCTTAGTTGTGTAATCTTATCCCTGATGTGGAGAATGTAGCATTAAGAATTTTGCATAATGCAGCTGTTTTCTTTCTGACATTTGGCGGTTGACCATTCAAGAAAAAAAATTAAACTATGAAATAGAATGATGTAAACTGTGAAATGTATGGTGTCCGTGATGTTTCTGGGAACTTTTGCAGATTGCAAGTCTTGATGAACAACTTGAAGCTCCAGTAGTTGAAAATGGAGAAAATTTCTCAGTTGGAGAGAGACAGTTACTTTGCATGGCACGGGCCCTGCTGCGACATAGCAAGGTCATTTTTTTGTTTTTCTAAGCACAATCTTGTGGGCACCCTCACCTAGTGTGTTGTTTGTCTCTATCTGCTCTTAACTTAGGTCAGAGGATGTGTCTCCACTTAACAGGAGGGTTGGTTTGGTTAGACAAACAAGTTCTAACAAACTGCTATCTCTTCCTGCTCCAGATTTTAATGCTGGATGAAGCAACAGCAGCCATCGACACAGAAACAGATGCCCTGGTGCAAGCGACACTGAAAGAGGCTTTTGGCAATTGCACCATGCTGATCATTGCACACCGCCTCAACACCGTCTTGTCATGTGACAAGATTCTGGTTATTGAAAATGGCAAAGTAAGGTGCACCATGTTGGAGTTGCATTATCTTAATCTAAATCATTTGGTTGATTATTTAAGTCAATCTAAAATGCAAATTCACTGTTTAATCAAGAGGAAAAGTACAGTACATCTCTTTGGACATGTGTGTAAAGACATTTTTTTATATTATTTTAAAGAAACTACTCATCAATTCAGTGTGATTAATAGCTTTTCAATCCATTTAACTAACTGTATGCAGTAACTGTCCCATTCACAGACTTAGTCAAAATGACAGGTGTTCTGTAAACTAATTACCACCTGTTTGTATCTTACCTCGCCAAGTCGTCTGTACTGTGGCAGTAAGATGTATTACAATAAGAAAAATATAACTGGTACAATATTTTTAAATAATTACCTTAAATACATGTACTTCATATATACTTTAGTCCTCCTGAAATTTGCTTAAGGAATGAATGGAAGATCTGTAATAAATAATAAAGAACAAATGAGGACAGAGCGCTATAAATCATCAAATGACAACCCCAGCAAGGTACTGGCAGCGCTAGACACACCCGTATGCTGACGTATGCAACCAAGGGAGCCTACCGTACCCAAACACGTAGCAAAGAGAGAGTCGAAAGTAAGGAACATCTGCCATGCCGTGTGTAGCATGCGGGTGTGTCTAGCGCTGCCAGTACCTTGTTGGGATTATTGGAAGATCTGTAGGGAATGAATGTACATCAGCATTTCTTATGTCTTGCAGGTTGCTGAATATGATCTGCCATCTGTGTTGTTGGGTAAACCAGACTCGCTGTTCCAAAGCATGCTTCGAGCAACAGAAGGGCAAGAATTGGTGGACTGATGACAACAGACGGTGAACTATTTGCCTGGTGAAAGTCATTTTTTCTGGACAACAGACCAAGAGATAAGCTTGTTGACAAGCTGTAGACTGACTCGGACTGGAATAGGAATCGGACTGTAGACACGTTTTGACTAAAGATGTGATTGGGGTTTGGGACTGACCTTTACAGGAAAACTTTTAAGTGCTGCCTCTTGCCAAGTTTTATGGAGAAGATATCAGTCTTTCAGTGGATTTTATTTTAGTTTATACATATCTTGCAGCAGACCTTTTCTGATTTTAATTATTAATCAAATGTTGACATATTTACCTTGTTTATTTTGACATTAAGGCAGTAGCATGCACCTTAATGACCACATATTTCACTGGGCATTCTCAGGCCTTGTAGGCCACTCTGGGTGTATTAAGAGATTGATCTGTGGGCCTGAGGACCTGTGCTGGGTCACTTAAGAAAAAAATCTTTCATGATTTTTCCAAACAATCTGTTACGATATTGTTAGGTGGCATGTCTTGAATAACTTGAAGGTACATGCTGTTTTGAATGTCCATTTACCTCCACCACTCAAAAATTATTTGACATGCATTTGTTGCAAACAACCAAATTTGCCATATGCTACCGTCACCAGTACTTCTTGCTTTGTACAGATCAAATAATTGCAGAAAGTTCACCTTAGTTAAAAGTCTGATTATATTTTATGTCTTAGAAAGCAGTTTGTGATCGGTTGGAAGACATATTCTGACCAAATCGACCACTTGTGGCAATTCTCTCTTTTTTGGGTGGCCTGCTTATATCTGTAAGACAATATATTTTTAAAATCCCTGTTAATAACTTTTGTATAATCTGTGCCATACATTCATTGTAAACATGATGTCTACTGTTGGCGCCATATACCATGCATTTATGATATCGAGTTTAAAATTATAGGGTGAACTAAACTAGATAAAGAAAAGTAATGTGAAAAACTGTGTAAGTCTGCAAGAGTTTGTTTCCTTTCCTTTTCTCTGATATGAATGCATCCAAAGCTGTCTTTGCTAGATTCTTTTGGACCACATGACAATGGGAAACTTGGTAATGGGTGTGAGATAGGCCGAGAGACATTCGATGATGGTTAAGATGGGAGGTTGCAGTGTTCTAGTTGTTTTCCTCATGATATATGTGAACTGCTGAGATGTTGGAGTAATCGAATACTCAGCATCTGCTTTAAGCAAACTGTAACTTCTGTTTGTTTTTAAATACATTTTTTCACTCTTTAAATAATGAATGATTAGGTACAGGTTTGACATTTAGAAAATGATGTTCCTTTACTGAAAATGATGTTTTTAAAAAAGAAAACCACTAAACAACTGGCATTTGTGAAGACAACAGAAAGGTAACTACCAGAATCAAAGGTTTAATGGCATGCCTTTTGTATGGTCTTAATATTAAGCTTGACTGTTTATAATGCCTATAAAATGATTGATTATGTCTGTGAGCTGTAGTGTAACTGGCGTTTTATTAGACCTGATAGTAGGCACACTTTTCTTAGTAAATGACAAATTATATATAACCTGTTAGAAGCCATTATTTTGCCCAATAAAGGCCTGGCTATTTTAATTTTATGTGTTAGAAGACATGATTTTGCACGGTAAATGACTGGTTATTTTGTGTGACCTATTAGAAAACATGACTTTGCACAGTGACTGGTTATTTTGTGTGACCTATTAGAAAACATGACTGCACAGTGACTGGTTATTTTGTGTGACCTATTAGAAAACATGACTGCACAGTGACTGGTTATTTTGTGTGACCTATTAGAAAACATGATTTTGCACAGTAAATGACTGGTTATTTTTGTGTGATTTGTTAGAAGACATGATTTGCATGGTAAATGAATGTGTTTTTTGTGTGACCTGTTAGAAGACATGACTTTGAAAAGTCAATGACTTGTAATTTTGGCTTGAGCATAACTGGTATGTGTAGTGTATTTGGGTTTTTACAGCCTGTAACTGTTTGCCTGGGCTGTTAAAGACTGTCTCATGTTACTTGCTAGAAAACACTTACATAGTCTGTGATTAAATTTCTATAGCCTTTTCTACAATTTTGCTTGGAACACTTTCTGTAGCATAGTCTTTAACTTTAAGTATATTTCAGAACATCCGCATGTACATGTGTCCTTAACGTGTATATTTTATTAGGAGCTTGTGGCTGTGTTTGTTCCAAAATGTTTTACTTATCTGGATCTGTGATCTCTGATAGTAGTGATAATGTTCATTGATCATTCCTGTAATTGCAACATGTTGTTCACAGTTAAATATAAATAGCTGTTTATTTACACTTCTATTATTCTTGTATTTTAAATGTAAACAGATCTACAGACATTGTGTCACAAGTTACTCACCTCATGTGTGGAGTCACAGTATGGTTTCTACTCTAGTACTTGTTCCGCAGTAGAAACATCTCACGATCCGCAGAGCCATTTTCCAAAGCCTGCCTCCTTCCCTCCTGTCTTTTACACGCTAGTTTATTTTCAAGGCATAAGCATGAAGTCATGTCCACAGTATCTTGCATATCCACAAGCTGTTCTTTAGTTCTTTTGCCATTTGGATCAGTATTTTTTTGTTTTTAGTTACCCCACTGCCTGAGTAACCTGATCCCACTTTTAACTCCTGCCCTATAAAGAAAATCAATTGATAATGTGTCCTGTTCCTCTGTATAATGGTAAATGCAATACTCAACTTAAACAGCAAACAGCTGCATGTTATATAAAAACGTTACTTGGTATGTTGAAGTGATTTTTTGTTTGGTTGGGGTCTTTTTTACGTACAGGTTTCCAATATTTCAAAGATTAGTTGTAATTTTTCTTCAGTCAAATTGCTTCTCTTCTTTCATTTCGGGGCGTACTACTTTTCACTATGTTGTGCAAATGTCTGCAATAAGCCTGCTTCTGCGCTGTGTACAGTGTTAATATTTATTCATAGAAATACTGTGAAATACATGCAGTGAGAGTACTGGAAGATATCAAAATATGTTTTGTGCTTCACACCCATGTATTCTGAGTTCGACTTGCAAGGAAAAGATAAACATGAGTTTGACGTTTTCCGTATTTTTATCATTGAGATTTCTGCCTGCACAATAACTATCGAGTACTGTGCTAGCCTGCAATTTTCAGGAATCGATAAACTTGTTTAGAATGTGGCATTTTTGGAAACTCTTCCCTTCGAGAGCCTGTATTGGTTGTAACAACAGTGGTATGTACAATTGGGGGGAGGGGGGAAATTACTCATTTCTCTATGCAATAATATTAATAACCTAAGTATAGTTAGTGCACATGATTGCACACTACAAAAAAATAACTGCAAAATGACAGTCACATTAGACCCACTGAAAACAGAGACCTCAGTATTGTTACATACACTGCCTCCTGTGTTAACATTTCTTGTCATAAGTTGTGTTAAGGTGGGTGTGGGTGGTCGTGGTGATATGTATGCCTTAACATTCTCAGGCATGTTTATTTGTGGGTCAGGGATGCAGAGATGCAAACATGCTTTTGCATGTGCAGACACTTGTACATACATTTTTATCGTTCTAACCTTTAACAGGCACACGTTTTGTGTGTCAAACTTTGCATATTTTTGTCAGTACTGGGATGGAGTGATTAGTGAATATTTTGTGAGCTGCAGATTATGAATCTATACTTTTTCAGTGAGTTGAATATTATTGGAGAGTTTTGTTTTTACATGAGCCAACATTTTGAAGATGCAATTTGTGGCCTTGTGTGCACTCGACCATAGTTTCTTCATAAGTGACAGCTTGCACCTCATGTGTCATGCGGAATCAGCGTACTGGTGGTGCCCAATGCATTAAACATTGTGGATGTTCATATTTATATTGGCCCCTGACAGTGGCGATGGGTACCCGACCCATGGGTCAGGCAAGGCAAGGCAGCAAGAAAGAGATGGGAACTGCCCTCACGATGCGGCCCACAGAAAAGTGGTGAGCTCTCACCCCTCTCTCCAGTGACCTTGGGGTCATGGGAGAACCTTTACCTTATTTCAATACAAAAAGTAACATTTGCAGCAACTGTGGCACGCAGGAATGAGCTGCCTACTGTTGGCAGTGAGCAGTAGGAAGGACTATTGTTTATACGGTCGTCTTTGTCATATCTGCTCTGGGTAAGCAGTGGTATGTCTGGTCATTTGAATTTTAAAAGCTGTTCTATCAAGTCAAAAGATTTTGTACCACTTGTTTTTAGTTGCATTACTTGTCTGTTGTTTTCTGTCATTCTCTGAATAACTTTGTTAACTTATGCCTGAAAGTATGGTTTTAGATCTTATTTTATTATGAATGGCAGCACTTTAGTATATCTCAGGGGTGGGAATTGTTCGCCAAATGGCAAATTTCCACCATTATACAATTGTCTTTTTGCTGAAAAAAGAATCTGGCGAAAAAATCCGGGGATCAAAAACACCCTGCACCAGTTAGTCCTTACAGCTCATCCAGGACGCGTGTAAGTTGTATGCCGCCTGCTCCACTTGCGTGATTACTAAGTGTCCGGTCATTTACAGGCACGGTAACATCAGCATTGCTTCCCACTTTAATGACATTCTTGTCTGCAACAGGGAAAATGATTTTTCTGGGGATCAGAAAAAAATTTGCACTGGTTGCTTGACCGTCTTGGACAAATAAAACTGACATGGGTGAGTGCATCTTCAATAGATGAAATGAGCCAAATTTTAAGTGTAAATTCATGTTTACACTGTTTCTCATAAAGCATCTTTGAAAGTAGAAATCTAAAGAGGACCCTAAAGTTGCATGTTCCCAAGGATGGATTCATGTGTGGCTTTTTCATATCAAAATGGGACACACAAAAAATACAGCAGAAATTCCCTAGTACCCTCGTTATTTTAACTGTGTTAAACAATAGCTTATTTCCACTTAAAATTGGTGTCAAATTATACTTTTTGCAGTCTGAGATAATTGTAATTTGAAGTCCAAAATATCAGCATAATGTGAGGATTTTATTTGAAAATTTAAAAAATGTTTTGGGGGACCATGCCCCTGCCCTCAACCCCCCTAGTTTTAAGATGTTTTTTTTTGTGGCCAATTCCCACCCCTGGTATCTACTGTTAACAATAGCCACAAAAAAGTTGAATCCCTTTGTATCTATTGTACTGCGTACATATAAAGCAGAGAAATGAAAGGGCAGTCTTGTGCAGGTGCTTGAGTGTTTAGATCCTACTGCTTTATGTAAAAGATAGTGTGTCGTCATTTTGAAGCTACAGAACTTGGTGTAGAACTTCATGATCTTTCCCTGTGGGTTATTTTGTGACTTCCTTATCAGTGTCATGCGTAGTGCAAATGACCTTAATAAACTACTTACCAATGACTGATATACTTGACCTGAATGAATTCATGAATGGAAAACTATATAGGTTAAGATTTCAAATAGTTTATTTTATAAAGTAATAATGTGTTAGAACATATTTTTGCCATCTGCTCCCTGAAACATTCTTCTATTTGTACAGCAAACGAGGGGTGAAGGAGCAATGGGGCATGGTGTGCATGCATAGCTGTTGGTATTTTGTACAGCATTGACGAGTGGCATTAGTTCTGCTCAGTACAGACATTTAAAAAATTGTGTAGACAGAATTTGAAGCTGTTAGGAATAAACCATTGCAGCTGTAGGGAACACCCACTGATATTTTCAGATTCGGGTGGAGAATTTTTGTTATTCTGGAAGAGTACACAGAACTTATAACGTATCTCTGTTTGTCCCAACATTTTTGCAAGAAGAGATTACTGCTGCTGGCCGTACAAAATTTGATATTGGGGAAATATTGATTACTTCCACTTTCCAAATTACATGTATATCTTTTTAAAGGCTAATGGGAAGTCATTCTGGGAAAGCAATCCCCCCAAAAGCCCCCACCCCCCAATCATATGCAAACATCACTGAGTTCATTGTCAAGATGCTTTCATATTTGTTGGAATGACTAAGCAGAAGGAATGATTACACTGTATTGTATTTGTATTGTATTATTTTAGTATTAAACAGAGGCTTGTTTTATATTTATACAAGTGCTTTCTTTATCTACACACCTGATATCTGAGTCGCATCTATCTTTTCATTCTGGAGATGTTTATAATGGACAGTTTGATATGTCATTGAAGTGTAACGTGTTGATGTTTGCAAGATTTTCAATAGTGTGAACAGAGTATTTATGCAAATCATTCCTACTGCATTTTAAACTGTGAGAACCATATATATTTATATACCTCTGTGTGTGATTATTGGTGGTTTGGCCATATAAATGTTTACCTATTATTACTTTTACGTAAACACATGGAGCGATCGCAAGCCATGATCAGGTTGTTGGTAAAACACAAGTCTTGTAGCCATATCCTTATGTTGTTGGTTTCTGACTGTTAAATCAGACATAGTACTTCCTGTAAACTAACAGCACCCTGAAACCTTTGTGAAGAGTTGATGCCATGTAGAGACACTTGAAAGTAAACCAGTCAGTTTGAGACATCTCACTGAGTTCTTGGGTGACTGATGAATGTATCACTGGTCTACAGGACCGAGCAAGCCAGATGGTGAAATTTGTGAACAGGAATATTTAGAACTCTTCACCTGATTGTTGTCATGCAAAGTGCTGCATGCTGTTGTAACAGGCGGGAATGCACACCTACGTTTTATTTTCTAAAGTGAATGAGAGTCTCTGCTACCTGCCAGTAAAATTAAATCAAAATTTGAACAAAAGTGAAGACCGAGGTGAGAAGTTCCAGAATTTCCTTATTATTTCCATAATTTGGCTGACGGGTGTACAAAATCATCAATATAACAATTGTTCAATTTTTTTTAAGGTGTGAGAGTGTGAGAGTAGTGTGTGTGTGTGTGTGTGATTTGATTTTTATCAATGCAGTAAGTTCTGTTCAGTAGACTGGCAGCGCACACAACTTAGAAGTAGATCCTTGAGCACTGGTACGCTGGAAATCATTGTGAATGTACCCATGTGTGTGCCTGAATCTGTAGGAATCTACATGGGTGTGTGTGAGTGCGCGCATGCCCCGCACTTGCTTGAGTGGGATCATTTCAATCTTTGCACACACATAAAGGACTGGTTAGGATGACAAACAAGAGGAATGAAAAAGTTAGCGTGCGGTGGGTGTACGTGCGTGTGTTGCTAGAGACAGCGAAATGCGTAGAGGCTGCCACTGCAGTGCGACACCTGACATACTTTCTCCATTCAGTAGCTATATTTATCTTTTTATTCGTTTGGTGGCCTCATCGCAGACGGAACTGATCCAAATGTCCAGAAAGAGTTTGCTGATGCAAGTGACATGAAACAAGAAAGACGTTCAGGTGGGGCCGGGGAGGAAGAGATCCATTGCCCAGGGTGCTGGACGGATATCCACCTGCTGAAGAACGTACCTGGTGAAGACTCAAGAACACCTGGTATAGAATCGAAGCTAAAATCGGTGTGCTTCACCACTGTTACCTAACAACTGCGTGGAGCTATATATGTCATCACAATATGTGTGAACGCCTCATGTAGTTTTGTCACTCGATCTTGACTAAACGTAGCTTTGTGCCTCCCATTTTAATTATACCTGACAACCGTTCTGGTCCAAAGCTGTCGAGATCTAAAGGTAAATGGGTATAGATGGGTATAAATGAAGCGCTATTCTTGATATTTTGAATTTTCCCCATTTCCTTGGAAGGCTTTATATGTCGGGTCATTATGTGCGGTAAAATGGCGTCATTACTGTCGTCATAAAACTGGGCCAGCACTTGTGTTATCCTGGTTTGGGATACGTGCGCACCGAATATATAATGCATGCGGGGGTGGGCTGGGGTGGAGGAGATTTTTAAAAATACTTTTCTGTTATCAATCTTCGTCACAGATTTTGTAAACAGTTCTTTCCGGTTTCTGCCAGATCAGCCATGTCACTGTGACAACGTATTTTCTGTCGTTATGATACCCTATATATAGTTACCGACCAAATTGAGACATTCGTGAATTTCGTTGGCTGCCGTGTGCTGGTGTGGTTTCGCATCACGAGGGATGCTGTTTTGTTGTATCAAACTAAACTACTGCTGTCTGCAAGTGCGCGCTACCACTCGTGCACACATACACGCACGCACACTCACAGGTACTTGCATGCTTGTAAACACATGTACACTATAGACTTACAAAATGTACCACACGCATACGTGCACAAGCACTTTTGCATAAGTATGATCGGTTCATAAAGAGACTCACCCACCCGTCCACATACGATTTTAACCACGTTTCCACATATGTACATACATTGCGCGTGGCATGGGGTCGTCAAGGTTATTGTCACATTTTACAGACAAGTGCTTGAAATTCTTCTTAGTGTTCTTATGACTCCCGGTGACGTTAACCCCTGATCTGTCCTCCTAATAGTGTGTGTTGTGCATGCGTGCGTGCGTCTTTGCACAAGCAAGATAACAAAGAGGACTTACGAAATCCTTATCTTCATCAAGGTAGCCCTTACTGCCGGGATACCAGCGGTGCACACAGGGTACACACGTCGTTGTAAGCGAACCCGATGGAGCTGGGCGTATGGTGACTGTTGAATGCCTTACGGTTGGTATTGTCCTAGCATTTTAGCAATCGTCGACATCGGTGCCTTCGTGCCGCAGTAGTGGAAGCGTTTCTTTTCAAAGACTGAGAATATCTCTCTTTAGGGACACAGACCTGACATACGATTCTTTCAAACACTGATTGATACACACTAATATTTTGTTTACTTGGTGTTCCGCTAAGATATTAATTGGTATTGGCTGTTCTTGATGCTCTTTTAACTTACCGCTTTACCTCATTTCTTTTGCAATTTGCATCGCATTTTACTGTTTTGATATCAGAGACTGTTGGACTAAATCGTCAATCTAGCAGCTTCATCTACACAAAAACTACAAAATATTGGATCAGTTAAACACTTCGAGTAACAGGCATAATCGTAAAACTTTCTCTGCCCTATTCCTCGTGTTGTCATAAAGAAAATGAAAGAGATAGCTTAACTCGACCTGCAATAAAACCTGACCCAAGAGAAAGTCTCCCTCCTCACTAAGAGTGAGGACAAAATCGTTACAGCGATTAAATTCATGTGGGAAGAAAAGTACAGAACGAAATCAAGGGAACGAGAAAGGAAATAGAAGACCCGCCAAGTACTCGTTTTTGGTTCTAGTAGTGCACGCTAAATTTAAAATTATCCCTAAACCCACTTGGGGATCTCTGGCAATTTATTCTGGAACTAGAAATACAAGTGGTAAATCACAATACTGAAGACAGAAACATTTAAATGTAACATTTAAGACTACAGTGTTTAATAAACAGTTGTTATATCAATACGATTTAAAGAAATTAGGGGATAAATAAATATATTTTTCAAGTTGTCTGAGGACAGTGAGCAGCTTACTGAGGACTGAAGACTAAATTGTGGCTGAAGGAACGCATCACGTCCTGGTCTGAAGGTCTGACAATCCTGAAACACTGTGGAGACACGGTAGGAAGCACTGTGGAACACGGCCAGAGCCACTGTGGAGACAGGGTAGGAAACACTGTGGAGACAGGGTCAGAGAAACTGTGGAGACTGTCACCGAAAGCCATGGAGGACCGTGAAAACTCTGAGTAGGACCGCGTGCATATCAGCCAACAGCGTGATTATGAACGACTCAGAAGCTGCACGTCACACGCTTCCAGAGATGTCAGTTTCAAATGGTGACGTGCCTCAAGGGGAAAATGGTGACGCGACGTGGACAGATCCACAAGTTACGTCACAGGACGAAGAAAAGGTCGGAGACAAAGAAGAGGATGAGGGGTGGGGAATAAAAGAGGATGGTGAGAACAAGCTGCCTGTAGACCACGGCTGGGCCTGGCTTGTAATGTTGGGTGAGTCGCTTGTGAGTTGCTTGTAATGGTGGGAGAGTCGCTTCTAATGTTGGGTGAGTTGCTATTAATGTTGGTGAGTCGCTTGTAATGTTGGTGAGTCGCTTGTAATGTTGGTGAGTCGCTTGTAATGTTGGGAGAGTTTCTCTCTGAACTTGTTGCACCGAGCATCACGTCCCATCTGTCTACGACAGGTCAGGTGTCTCACGTGAAGTAGGACCGGCTTACCTCCCTTCCCAGTGAATGTACCTATATCTACGTATTCATCACTTTACCTGTTTTCAGTAGACAGGGGCTATCGAGCTTTACAATATTAATCTTGTGCAGACCTCTCATAATAGTTAAAGATCTCCACAGTAACTAGTGCAGCTCTCAAGCTCTAAAAGTATACTCTTTGAGGATGGGGGTGTCGGCCTCTTTTGCTCATCAGTTGCCATGTCTTACAGTCATCTCTCTGCGTGCGTGCGTGCGTGCGCCTGTGTGAAATTATCTGACTGCAATATAACTTTGTAAACCACTGGTTTCATGCCACTTCAGTAATGGTCTAAACCACGCATTCAAGTCACTTCACAGTCAGTTCACAGAGAGGTATACAGTAATTACGTGCTGTAGATATTTTAAGATTTTGCAGTCTGATAACTTCCTGAGAGAACTATGGATTCACGTCTACACGACGTATTCCGGGCACTTGGGAAATAAACTCAGGTCAGTTTACTATCACGCTGCTTATGGTCGGCTATGGACAAGCGCTGTCCATCGTCTTCTTGGAGTTCCGGACTATGTTCAACATCTCGGTTACCGTGGGAACCGTCACGTTCGCTGTCATAACATCAGCATTTGGGCTGGGGAGTAAGTACAGACACAGTTATAGACACATGCACTTAGACACAAGACAACTCTACTTGACATGTTCTGTATCACGCGTGTACCAATACACATTCCTTCCCATACTCACTTCATAATGTATTGTACATATTTGGGGAAGAAATGTATGTCTGTTGAGTTCACATCTCCCCACTCCCGTCACAGCACTTGCTCTACAGTTGTCAACTTGTAGTGTTGCCTATCGTCTTGTTCACTTACTGAGCGAAAAGAAGATGTTTCCACCTACATTTTCTCCTCTTATCAGGTATTATTTAGTCACCCCCAACGTAGTGTAGTCTCCCCCATCTCTCTTTTGAAGAGTGTGCACTAGAATCACGTGACCATTTGCAGACTTGCTGGTGACCAACGTTCTGCTGACGTCAGAGAACTCGCGCAAGCTGATTGTCGTCGGGTCTTTTGTGAGTGCGGCGTGCATCTCCTTGTCCTCGGCCTCCCCTAACATCGCCTTTCTCCTCGCCTGTCACTTCTTCATGGGTGAGTACTGTCGTTCCCCCCCCCCCCCCCCCCCCCCCCC